>JAKTXH010000085.1:0-23621 GCA_030561405.1 Suhomyces atakaporum
CTCTCTTTTCATTATCTTCTGTTTTCTCGTCCTTCCTCTCGAAGTCCGTTCTCTTGAGCTCGTTATCCGGTATTCTACCTGTAATTCCATCTAACCTGTTACAGGAAAAGTAGTTTACTAATAGGATTACACTGTGTAAAATATTGTACTTTTTCAAAAAAAAAAACGTGCCAATTGTCCAATTATTTGTCCAATCAGTGTCGTTAAGATCAACCAAGTTGATATCTATATGTTTACCGAAGCAAGCTTCTCGCCTGGGGCGCAAAAAGTTGCAATAAAAAAATGTGAATGTGGTTTGATAACTCAACGAGATAAGTTAGTTGTGTATTTCCCATTCCAAAAAACTAAATAGTTGTACCCTATAATGAACTTCCCGTACGCAAATATAAAAAACGACGTTTCTTGAAGAGCCAAGTATCTCCGCTTATTGTTGTACTATATAGGTATTTGCTAGTCTAATAATCATTTTTCATTGACAAAATTCTCTTTAAAATGCGAGGCAGCACTTACAAAGACTTTACTAGTTTTAGTAGCCATTCATGTGCCGGTTTAAACTCTTTTCTTGCAAATAAATGCAACGAAACAATATAGTTTGAACTATAAATTAGAACCAACCGTATTCAGCAATTCCACCACCCCTTGCTAGCAGCAGTTGTAGACTATGCTGTCAGAAAATATCTGGAATAAAACTGGGCAAGGGACTATTTATAAGTATTATTTTCCGAAAAAGACCATGTTATTATGGACAAATCCAATCGTTCAACTATAGCGGCAGAATGGTTTTGCGTTTGAAGAGATGAAAGTTATTATACAAGCTTGGGTGCGATTGATGTCATAATTCGTCCTTATTTGTTACAGATGATGGTAATCAAGTCTCATTATCTGAAAGTGGCTCAAAGATGGTACTGAATTATACCTAAAATTTTGAATCACAACTGAACCCATAGTTAGCCCGAAACTTGTACTGATATTGAATGATTTATTAAGTATACAAGTCATCTTGGTTATTAATCTCATGAAAATTCAAACTGAATTATAAATATGGACAAATGCTTGACTGTCACCCATCAAGGCTTCAACAAGATTTTCTGTGAATGAACTCAATTAATAGAGGAACTGAGTTTCAACCTGACAAGTATATGTAAAAAACTTGTTGCTTAGTGTCTAATTTGTACCAACCGCATAACCAAATGCAGTGATATTGTATTGGTTTGATAATTCTTTAATCGACCATTACCGCTATTTACAGCTAATTTAATCGTGTTGCACGGGCTGTTATCTTTTTAATTCCAACTAATAATAGGTTAATAGAAATGCTCTAGAAAAAACCATCCGTTTCTCACTCCGATATAAATGTACGAATGAGGAAGAAGGCTTGGGTCCTCTTTTTAAAGTTCATTTTGTTGGCCGGAATTGTAAACTCACTCAATTCTCAGCTTGAAGCTAAAGAGTTGAAGGTGTACGAAGTAGAATTGATTTGTAATTTCAATGGAACTAGAACCAATATAGTAATGAATAAGCCTTGAGCAATATAAAGAAAGTACCGTAAAAAGAATTTTAGCCGTCGCAACATTTCAATAAATATTCCGAACTCCTTGATTTATGGAACGAATATAAACGGATAGTTTGGGATCCACTATTATCAAAGAATGAAGGTTGTAAATATTGTTGGCAGTTTGTGTTTGGTTACTTCTCAGGTACTTGGATATGGTACTGACACTTATTTCAATACTACTGCTCCAAATGATGCTGCTATTGATAGAATTGTTAGTAAATTGAATGTCTTGACAGGCAATGTGACTGGGTATTTCTATACTACAAGTTGGTTTTTTTTAGATCCCAGTTTTTCCCCCGGTTATATGGGAATTCAACCTTTGAATGATGGACGGGTCAACCGACTCATATTTAGTGGATTTGGTCCTGGAGTAAGTACCACCCATCCAAACTGTCGTGGCGGAGCTGATGGTGGTGAGGGAGTTTCTTGTACTGCTCATTATCCGTGGGAGTTTAATAAGAACTATACTCTTGAAGTATTAAGAACTCACCATAATCAATCCGATGGCAGCAATACCTGGACAGGATATTTCCATGACATTGAAAAGGGAAATACCACCATAATTGGAGAATATACCACCACTGCCGAATATGGGTTGCTTGAAACTAATGAATTTGTGACTTTCAGTGAATGGTATCCCGAATTGAAGTTCGATCCTCAATGTACTCCTAGGTCGTCATACATTCAATATTTCCCAACCATATATTCTAGTGATGGAGTGCAATACGATACTATCTATAACATTACCACCCATCGTTATGGATTAGAAGATCCTTGCGCGGTTGCAGCCAACGAAACGAACCAAAAGGTTACTGTTCTTGAAGGTAAGCTATTGATTCAAAATGGTTTCTATACTCCATGAATTTGTCCTTGAAATATTGGCTAATCCAATGAAGGAAGATAATTCCCATGGTATTGTAGGCTTATAATAGTAAGCTAATTGCAATATTTTAAAAGTTCAAATGTAGTGAGATTCACAATTGGAGTGAAATTCATAATAGGGAGAATCCCTGAACCTGGTCAATGGTCTATGGTCATAATGAGTAGAGAGTTACAAAAATTCACCTCTTAATACGAGCCCTCCTTCAATGGTCTGGTTAGTTAGTATCCCAGGCTAGTCATACAGCAATAGGGATAAGACTAAAATAATCTCTTTATTTGCTTCGGATTAAAGATTACAGAAATATCCGCTTAATATGTGGGAAATAAAGCAGAGAATTAGCGAAAATTCAACGCATGAAGTGAACATTGAAATAATTACAACCAAACTCACAATTGTAGATAACCTATGACCTGAGACAATTATTAGTAGAGAGTTCACTAAATACGGTAATTCACAGGCAATAACACAGTCACTGAATTTCAAGACTCATGAGCAGCTCAAATTATATGCCACTAATGGTACAAGCACCAGTGCTGCCAAGCCTTGTGTAGCCCCAATCCCGAGTATTTTTAAGTGTATTAAGCAGAATCCATATTAGCCGAAACTTCCAGTCTCTAAAAAACCCCATACTGAAATATCATACCACCCACGGATGTATTTACTTCCTACACGGTGGTTACACCCAAACTAGATGAAATTTACATCTCGGTGATAACCCCAAATCCAACAATCCTCAGTGACGCTTCGTAAATCAAATAATATCGCAAATTGACATCCCCGTTCTCCATCAACAAGGGTATAGCTCAATATGGATTTAAGCATGGTCGTATTCCATGACTGTTTATGCTTACCACTGAGACATATATTTCTCCAGACATCCATTCGGATTTATGTTGACTCTCATAGCCCGCTAACACCTGCTTCAAAAACAGTGAAATTTTGAGCCTCTTGCACAGGATCTTGACGTTGCAGAGCGCAATACTTGGTACAGGAACTGGTGGGATGACAAGAAATTCCCGGTGCGAATTTGTGGTGAGAGTTTCCTTGACAACCCGGCATTTGATATCTATAGGTCCCAAGGGGCTGCCTGAATGGGGGTTATCAGTGTCGGACAAATTGTCTGTTCCTGTTCAGATCTAGCTGGAAATTTCTTTTTCCCACGGCTGCAAGGATGGTACTCATCCGGGAATGGTCTGCATAATCTAGTTATTGGTCAGGTGCCCCCAAAAATAGGAATTCCATAGTGTCCGACATTTTACCTTCTTGTGACTTATTAAAATGTCGGATTTTTTTGAGGTCGATTTCCTTCGGTATACTTCATCTAATTAACCCCAATTATTCTTTAACCTTCTACTCTCTTATATATTGGATAATATCAACCCCACCAAAAACTCTACTGATAATATCCGGACTTACGACCCAATCCTATCTGTTGCTTGTTCTACTTTGCCCCTCGGGTCGTGCGCCCACCGTCGGCTTTTGTGTCGCCCCGTTTATGTCTGTCTGACGCTGACAATTCCCAAGGGATTAACCAACCGTTCTAACCATCTCCATCAGTCTCCCCTGGTGCCCCTAGAGCTCTCTATCTCTAGTATCTCCTTCTGAGTTTCTCTTCCAGATCGCACTGCGTCATATCCCCCAACCATTCTGATTGGCCGCTTGTCCGCAGCTGAAAATATCGTTAGTCAGACACTCAAGGATCCTGATTCTCGTAGGTCTCCAATTTGTAACACGGAGTCCAGTGATAAATTGCAGTGCTAACCTTAGAGACAACCCCGTCACCATCAACCCCATCCCCCTAGTTGTTCACAATTTTGTCTGATCATCCGGTTGGCGAAGCTTCCCCTTAGTTTTCATCCGTCAAACACTCATTGTATTGGATCTAACCACTACTAGAACCCCCATAGACCATCCCAAAATCGTATTTACGGAAAAACATCGAGCTTTTCATCTTCACCTGGTACTTAATTACTTACCACCAATTATTCACCAACTGGTCACCATTACTAAAGCAATCTTCAGTGTCACAATTTCATAATCAGACATGTTTAATACTCGTATTTTTGATACTAACCCCTCGCCGTCAAACACTCCTGCCATCAACATCCCCAACGGCGACACAGTTATGGCAGAGTCGGACAACCCTCAACCCATAGATATCACCTATCAACGACATCAATCAATTTTTAACAATGGACGGTTTCGTAGGGAGTCCATAGCCCACTCGCAAGGGATGGGAGGTGTGTCATGGGGTTCTGTGACCATCGGGTCCTGGTTGAAGGACGAAGTCATGATGAATAATTACCATAATCATACCTCCAACACTAATAATAACCTTAGTGTTCATGGGAATCTTATTAATCCTAGAAGAGGGTCGTTCCGCAACACTCAAAGCATTTCCATGTCACCTCCCCAAACGTCGTACTTGCCCAATTTGGAGGCTGATTATTGTAAGGACTACAGTTGTTGTGGTGAATTATTACCCACGTTACATGATTTGTTACGGCATTATGAAGAAGCCCACATCAGTCCCTCACCTCCCACTGACAATTCACACATGTTAAACCGAAACAATAATCTCAACAATATGCATAATATTATGGAAACTGTGTCAACAACAGACGTGTTTTTGAATAATGGGCATAGTAACAACTATCATCACAATCAAACCTCTCAACAACTTCTCAACCAACAAAACCAGCATCAAGTTACCCACTCCACCCAGCCTAATAACTTGCATAATAACTACAATCTTCAACAACAAACGATAAACCAAGCTTCACCCATTCCCAATGTACCTATACCGAATAACCAGACCCAATTTAACCCCAATCAAATGCATGCCCCTAGTCAAGCACCCTCGCAGCTTCAACAGAATCCACAAGTTAACAATACAAGATCAAACACCCCTATGCAAGCAGACGAAGAAGATGCCATGTACATCGATGACCCAGCCCGCCATTTGTACGTGATGGAAAATGACGAGCACAAACCTTTCAAGTGTCCAGTGATTGGATGTGAAAAGACTTACAAGAATCAAAACGGATTGAAATATCATCGTCTACACGGACATCAAGGTCAGACATTAAAAGAAAATCCTGACGGAACCATATCCATCATTGATCCCGAGTCTAACACACCTTACTTGGACGGAGCAGGAATGGAAAAGGATAAGCCTTATCGATGTGAAGTTTGTGGTAAGAGATATAAAAATCTCAATGGTTTAAAATACCATCGGGGTCATACCACTCATTAAGCTAATGGATCTATATGCTTTGAACTCAATCCGTGTATACATAGGGTATTCCTTACCCATTCATCTTGTTACTATAGTACCAATCTAAAGGATTGGACCTCACAAATGTGCTTATCATTTCTTCATCTTGTTATTACTATAGTTTTTCTAAAATGTTTTTATTGAACTTATTGTAGGTGTCTGTGTCTGTCACATTAATGTCTGTCATTCGTATGCAAGATCTTAGATAGGTTGCTGTGCGATCAATAGCAAAAATTCGATTTCGCTTATTATTCAGACACTTTGTCGGCGCACGTGATGCCCGTATCTCCCCATACTTCTATACACATTTGATTCAATTGATTGCTTAATGAAATTAAACTTAACTATACCGATAAAACTTACACGAAATGGGGTGTATGCAGCCACATCTTCGTTTACGATCTTTTTTGTTCTTCTCCCATTGTCAATCATCACATTTTTCAAGTTCTACAGTACGTTGATACCGCAACCATCACCACCAATCCCACTTAACTTCGTCAACGATCGCAATAGTAATGTGGTTGATATAGAGGAGCTTATAGAGAACAAATTCTTCAAGTTCGATCCCCTCCTCGACTACCAATTGGACGTCAATTTAGTTATTGCTTGTGGCTCACTGGATAAATTAAAGACCTCTTATATGATATATTTAGAGACACATCCTAAGGGCAATGTCAATCCTAAAGCTTTGAGGACCGAGGTGGTGAAAGGATCGTTTATTCTTGATTGTGACAAAATTCATTTATACCAACATAATAATGGATTAGTTCCATACAATCTTCGATTTTGGGTACCTCCAGTATTAGTCAATTACAATCGGTTCACGACTGTGAATTTGAACAAGTTGGTTCTTCGTGGAAGCCATATCACCGAGAATATTCGCCGGTTACAAGTGGAATTGAATAGCGATACGGCTGTGATTGATGATGATAAAAGTTTTCTTCAGTTTCATATAAAATATACCGGCTTTCGTTATTATTTGGTCAAATATTATTACTCCAGTTTATTTGTTGGTGTGGGTATATTTTGGGTCATTAGTTCTTTAATAAGTTTGGTAGTGAGTTATTCCATGATCTTATGATCTAGCTTGCTAAGACAGCAAAAATTAGTTGTGTTTTTTTGGCACTACAGTTGTCAAATAATAAAGACGTATAATAAGTTAATGAATGAAATAAATAATAAATGAATAGTCTATACTCTCGCGCTGTCATAATGTTGTGGTGGGAGTTCTAAATCGAAATTTAATTGGCATTTAATAGTTTCATCTCGTTGGAACTATCAATAGATAAAAATGGGATGATTTTCTTGAAGTAATCAAATTCATTAAAATTTGACATGATATCAATCTCTTGGTTAAATTGATCGATTTCAATTCTGCGGTTCAAAAACATCTTGAATTCGTCAATCATCATATTGATCTCGTTCAAACTTTTTCCTAAATTAGTGATATCAATCACCGTTCTAGCTGAAGCCTTACCAACCTTTAGGTTTGAGAATAACTCATCTGTATCCTCACATTGAATGGTATGAACATCATCGTTTTCATTGTTATTCAAATTCTCCATGAATAATCCATCCTCATCATTAATGTAAAACTTATTGTAAGGATCATTACTGATGAAAATTGAGATGTGGGGAACTTCAGGTTTCAATGGGAAACGTGAAACTGTACCTCTAGGTTGTTGAGCCAGTACAGTACTGTAAAAGTCATCACCATCTTCCACAGAACTTCTATATTGATTGACTTCAATATTCTTTTGGTGGATCAACATGTACTTTTGATTCATCGAATCATGATCCATTATAATATCAAATTTATAAATTGGTCTGGAGATTTCTGGTGGAAGTTTGAAGATTTCTGGAGGTTGGTTCATCTTCTTTAAGGACTTTTCAATTGAGAATGAATCAGACTCGGAGATAGATGAAGTAGCAGATTCACTAACCGATGTAGGGGATGACTTGAAAGACATCAAACTAGGACTGGATGAACGTGATTTAATAGAAGAATAAGTAGTGGACAATGAACTTAATGATACAGAATTTCTCTTGTACTTCAACGATGCTACTGAAGTCGTTGGGGTACTATTTGTTGAATCCTTCAAGTTATTCGTATTTTCTTCGGTGGATAAATATTTGAACAACTTTCCAATTGAGCTGACCAATGATTTTGATGGTTGCTTTTTTTCCATATCATCTGGAGTTTCGTCATTTGTTGCAGGTAAAGACGAACAAGTATAGATAGCTTCATCGAAAATTTCATAAGAATGAGTTTTCCTCAATTCACTTATTTTCATCGAGGTACTAGTGATAAACTCAGAAGCACTTTCATCATGAACGCTAAAACCTCCATCTTCTTTGATATTAATAGGAAGAATTCCAAACTTCCGATTCACGAGGGGGTTATCGGGGCTGTAATCGAGATTTAATGATCCATTCTGTTGATTGTCCAAAGAAAATGCATGCAAGACTTCATATGACTTTTCTAACTTTCTTTCAATAATCTTAGTGATTTGGATCATGGTTGATGATTGGTAATTATTGATCCCGATAATTCTCCAAACCAAAAATCTTGAATAGTAAGACCTTACGATAGGATTCCAATGAATGATAAATCTTTCAAACATTTCATTGGAAATTATCCAGTTGATAAAGTTTGCTTTGTAACTTTCGTTCAAGTTGGTTAACCAACGAAGATGTGGAGGTGTAGTTTGATGTGTCAAGGTCTCTGAATCTTGTCTTAAACTTGATAAAGACTCGGGTACCATATCCCAAACATTGAATAAAAACGAGAGGTTTTTCAACAAGACTTGAATATGATCGGTATGCTTGATCATCATATAATTGCAACTAAGCCAAAATTCCCAATTGATGCAAGATGGAGAAGTGCTCATATTATTGAAAATATTGTTGATAAATTCATAGATAATATTCAAGATCAAACCATTTTTATTCGTATCATGGACGCTAGTAGTTTTGGAGATTGAAATAAATAGTTTATCAACGAATTTCACTAACGTATAACTGATAAAATCTTCACGATCATGAGTAGTTGCTGAAGAATCTACTGGGTCAGAAGTTGATGAAGATGAGTGAATGATATCTCTCAATGTCTTAAAGATCTTCACCATTGAAGTATAATAAATATCACAGTGTTTTACATTCAAACTGGGAATGAAAGGTGGTGGAGTGACAGGGGTGTTTGAATTGTTGATGCTTGGTTGAGTTGGTTTTGCTGGGGTTGGGGGAGAAGGTTTGAATTGTTGAGACTGAAATTTGGTCATGGACGTAGTTGAAATTCGAGTGATTGAGATTTGGAAAATTTGCAAGATATGACTAAAGATAATATTAAAACCAGGACAATTAACCAAGACATCATCGGACAAATCAGCATGAAAATCATCAGCCAACCGCTTTTGTAAAATGTCGATATAATGTCTGAAAAAAGAATTGAACACGTTACTATCACAATTGCACCATCTTCTAACCCAACTACCATTGGGGTCATTGATACCACTAACAGGATGGGCAGGAGGAGGGACACAATTCAAATAGGAGGCTTGAGAGGACGAAGCCACGATACCTTTAAAATTAATTAAATGGTGTAAATGCAGGGGAAATATGGATTTAAGACAGTCAATAGAGTCCGATGAAGTGGGGGAAGCAATAATGGAATTAGTGGACAGTAAGAGTGACTGTTTGACGTTAAGAAGAAACAACAAGGCGTTGCTGACGTTGGGAAGTACGAAATAACTGTAAGCAAAGATCTTACCCATGAAAGCAGAAACCGAGAGTGACAACGTCTTTAAGTTTGACATTTTGTCGATGCAGTAAGCCAAAGTAGACGTCAACAAGGAAGTGTACTGGCTGAAGAAATCGTCGTCGACCTTGGACCAGTCTTCGAGCGACACGATCCGGGAAATACATTCCAAATAAGCATTTCGATCGCTAGCGGGAATGGGTGTGTACGATTCGGGTACGGTGTTGCCGGAGGCCACGGGAACAGTGGCTTGGAGATTGGCTAATAACGAGTACCACCATTTCAATAAAATAGCGGTGATCACACTGGCCAAACTATTGTAAACCTTTGAGTTTTTGGGAAAATATCGATTGAGCTTATGGCCAGCTCTGAGGAATGGAAGTAACGAGGTCCGAAGAATATTGCTCTTGAGTACGCTGGAGTTCTTATGAGGGTTAAACTTTTTAGAATTGAAGCGGTTGAGCTCCATCTCAAGATGTTTGTACTGTTTAAGGAGTGACTTAATGAGTCTGTCATTTTCTGGTGAATGCTCTGGGATGGGTTCTGGGGCCACGAGCTCATCATCGGAGCGTGTTTTTCTCCTAGTGACTCTGAGGACGTTCGGCATGGAATTTTAAGTGTTGAGGTCGAACGTGGAACTGAAGATTAATGGGGATAGCACCAGGGAGGGTGAGTGGGTCAACAACTGCTTAAATAGGGAGATTCAAGGGAGATTCACTGATACTTAAGAGACCAAAGTAGACTTAAGGAGACCCAAGGATGAATATAGTAGGGTTGGTCTATCTGGAATCAGTAACTAACGAAGCGGTATGAAGCCTAACGAGTGATGGTGTAGCGAGAGTGTTTGACTGAAAGCCTGGTGGTGGTGGTGGTCGTGGTGGCCGTGGTCTGGTGGGTCTGGGTCTGATGGGTCTGGTGGAAAAATCACTTGGTGGACGCCTTGTGGAAGCCTGGTAAAAGTCTGTACTTTGATGTGTGGATTAGACGGTTGGTCTGCCGTCTGTATAACGATCGAGAAACAGTGTCTGGGAATGCTTCTATAGGAATAGGGAGCGACTAGATCATTAGACACGATCACGGATATGGACTTAACAATCGGCGATGTTTCACAAGGCCACGAGTAGTCGTCTAGTTGCTGTGGGAGAGGTTATTACGTCAGATCGCGGCAGGCACGGAGAGAGAATTCGAAGGAATGAAACGATGAGAAAGGGAAAGAAAAGAACAGAAAGGGAACGGGGAAAAAAGGAAAAAATAAACAAACCTGAGAAAGCCAAACTTAACTAAAATTAGGAACATAGTAATCAAACAAAAAAAAACCCCGAATAAAGGACTAGAGATCCTACAATTCATGAATTAAGTCTGGAATTAATGGCAGCTCACTGCCAGCACTTATGACACTAATTCAGGCACAATAGTCTCATAACTGCGAAAACGTTTTATGTTTTTTTCGGTGCAAGATATTATTTGTTTGTGAAAGCAATATTGTGTTGCACAATGGTTACGATTATTGTTAATTTTTTTTCCGGTGTTATGATTTTTAAGTGAGTCGGCTATATATTCATCAATTAATTTGTTTCCAGATTAAATTTTGCTTTTATTCTATGTATTCATTTCGTCTATCTGAGAGGTGGGGGATTAATTGGGTGCATCTTGTTTCAGAATCAATGCGTCATATTGCTGTCTCAATTCATCACGAGATTTCTTGACTGATTCTAAGACGTTACGTGAAACTTCAGCGGTTTTTTGGGCTTTAGCAACCTCTTGTTTAAGTTTATCAATTTGAGTTTGATAATCTTCATTAGACTTCGCCGTTTCAAGCTCCTCAGTTACCTGTTTAAGTTGGTTTTGCGCCTTGTCTAAGGTGGTGATTTTTTCTTCAGCCGCATTTTTAGCTTGTTCAGCCAAAGCTAATTTCTGTTCACTTTCCTTGATTTCCGCTACTTGGTTACTTAACAATTTAACTTTTTCAGCCTCCTTCTTGACTTGTAAATCTTTCTCCTCGTTGGCTTGCTTTAATTGATTAAGTTTATCTTCAATTTCTTTCCTCTGTTGGGTAATTTGAGCTTCATTCTCCTTTTTTGCTTCTAATTCTTTAATAAGTTTTGCTTGCGCACTCTTAGTCTCTTCTAACTGCTCGGTAAGGGTATCAACTTTTTTCTGGGCTTCTTTGGCTAAATCTAATTCCTTATTGAGCTTGGCTTTTGCTTCCTTGACACTCTCTAATTCCTTGCTAAGCTTTTCTTCGGCTTCTTTCGCACTTTCTAATTCCCCTCTAATCTTTTGTTCAGATGATGTCTTCGATTTCAATTCCCCACTAAGCCTCTCTTCAATCTCTTTCTTTTCTTCCAACTCCTTACGAACTTTAGTTTCTTCAGCCTTGCTAGCTACCAACTCTTCACTAAGCTTCTCTTCATTAGCCTTTTGGGTCTTCAACTCCTCGCCCAACTTTTCTTCCGCAAGCTTTGATTTCTCCAATTCCTGTTCAAGCTTAGCAACCTTCTCATTTTCTAAATCCTTGCGAAGTGTGGCGGTTCTTTGTTCAACAGATTCCTTTTCCTCTAATTCCTTTACGAGAACAAGAAGTTTCTCTTCAGAACTGGTCTTGTCTTCTAATTTCTTGGTAAGTACAACAATCTCTTCTTGTGCCAACTTCTTAGCTTTAATCTCATCATCAAGGGTATCAAGTCTTTCTTGTGAAATCTTGGTGGACTCCAACTCCTTGGAAAGAGCAGCTGCCTTTTCTTCGACGTCCTTCTTGACTTCCAATTCTTTGGTGAGTGCTTCAACCTTTTGTTCTAATGCCTTCTTGGCGTTCAATTCCTTTTCAAGCAATCCTGCCTTCTCTTCGGCTTCACTCTTCAATTCATCATGGTCTTTCTTAAGTTGTGCCAATTCGGATTCGACACCCTTGAGTTTTTCAACCTCACTGGATTGAGTGGCTAAGAGAGTTTCAAGTTCTTTCAACTTGGACTCTTGTTCCTTGGTTTTGCTGTGAAGATCTTCTACTTCTACTAATTTCTTTTCGTTTTCTTCGTTGGTCTTCTTGAGAGCCTCGTAAGCTTCAAGTTCTGGTTCTTGTTTTTTAATAATTGCCTCAAGCTCTTCTAACTTCTTTGTTTTTTCCTTATTA
The DNA here is from genome assembly GCA_030561405.1 of Suhomyces atakaporum. Lineage (NCBI taxonomy): Eukaryota > Fungi > Ascomycota > Pichiomycetes > Serinales > Debaryomycetaceae > Suhomyces > Suhomyces atakaporum. The sequence continues at coordinate 12,603 of JAKTXH010000085.1, forward strand.
GATTCTTGAACAGATTCAAGTACTTTGAGGGTTTCTTTGTCCTTTTCAGCAGCAGCTTCCAAGGCAGTGTTTTTAGATTCAAGTTGTTCAACTTGCTCAGTCAACTCGTCAACTTGTTTCTTTAAGTCCTTTTCTGAAGCCTTCAAGGTCCGTTCGATGTCCTCCAATTCTTCGACTCTCGAAGACAAATCTGTGGCTTGTTGATCATGCTCTTCCTTAGCTTCCTTAAGGTCGTTTTCGACCTCTTCCAACTTGGTTTGAGTGTCACTAAGAGATTTTTCAGTATTTTTCAATTTTTGAGTAAGCTCTTCAACCTTGTTGTGGTGTTCCTCACGTTCAGTATTGAACTTCTCTTGTAATTCCGAATGGATGGAGCTAATAGAGCCAAACTTTTGTTCAATATCTCTCAATTGGGAATTCAAATCATCGATCTCAGCACCCTTCTCAGCTAACACTTTTTCCACTAATGAGTTGGCCTTGAACTCCCAATCCTTTTCAAGTTTTGCCTTCTCTTGCTTCTCACTAGTCAAGTCTCCGCTCAAAGTCTTCACACTCTCCTTGTTCAAGGACAACTCATCGCTCAATTGTTTTACTTGATTTTCCAAATCACTTTTGGAAGTTTCTAACGACTGCTTCAATGCTTGCAACTCGGTGATCTTGGAGCCCAAACTCTTTATCTCCAATGCATAAGCCTTCTCCTTGGTGGTCTTGTAGTTACCAGACTCCTCGGTAAGCTTTTCCAAAGCTGACGATTTGGCATTCAAAGATTTTGTCAACTCGGTGATTTTTTCATTTAACTCGATGGTTAAAGTATCGAGCTGGGCATTCTTGGTGTGGTACAATTGGTAAGTGAATGCTGAGGAAAGACAACCTGCAGCGGCTATGTAGTTGGCTATGGCCATTGGTGTGGTGTAATATAGTTGAGTTGTAACGGAGAGAAAGCTCACGTGAATGGATCAATTGCTAGACGATTTTATTAGAGACCAAAAAGAATGAGAATAAATACTCTCCGTAGATGCAGCAAACGTGAATAAAAAAATTTTCTCTGTCGGGAAAAATCCTGCAACAATGGTTTAAAAATGGCTATAAATGATTGCTTTCAAATGTTCAGATACAATACAGATGAATTAGTCTGTTTGACGGAGTGCATTATGGTAATTTACAAGTTTAAATGACACTCACAGAAACTGATTTAACAAAAGGTCTGGAGGCGAAACTTTATGAATTTCTATTCGGTAAGATACATGCCTTGTCGATTCTAGTAGAGTTATGGCTGCCACATTAACAGTCTGTAGGATCTTAAGTACTTGTTGCTGTCGATGATTTCACTCACTGGTTCGACAATCTTAATTTACTCTATTTGAGCACTTCCGATAATGAACAAAACTTTCTCTTTTGATAACCGTACCAAAAGGTATGAAGTTGAAGGGCCTTTCTGGTTGATTTGTCATGGTTCTTACCACGTCACTCTACGATAATGGTAACCCGTAACGCGTCACTGGTTGCGAAAAGTCCAGAAAATTTTTCAGAAATTTTTAACTGCTATTTTTTTTGCATACCGGAAGCTGCAAAGAAGGTGTACCAATAACTTTTCCGCGAAGATGAGCAGATGTAGTGTCATCGTAGTAGACTTCCAATCTAAAGCTTTCTCTTGTCTGGCACACCAAGCATATTTCCAAAGATCAGATTTCTGCGTTTCTGCGAGAATTTGCTCAACCCAACTTACCTCCACATTCAACGAATGGTTTTGTGGTCTAGTTGGTTATGGCATCTGCTTAACACGCAGAACGTCCCCAGTTCGATCCTGGGCAAAATCATTTGCTTTTTTTTGTCCAAGTTTTTGAACCGATTCTTAGAGTATACTTCATTTTTGGAAATGGTGTGCGCGGCCAAGATTGCAAAATTTCCAGTGAGATATTCTTAGAACATTTCAATGTAATTATTTGGAAGGAGTTGGCTCGTGGATGTTACTGATTCACCAGGATAAGAAAAGCATTAAATTTTTAATCTCTTTGAAGGGACAAATCATTTCATAAGACGAATCGTGGATACTAGAAGAGTAAGTATTGCCATCATACTGTCATTAATGCTTCAAGTGTATCAATCTGTCAAGGGTAGTACTACATGAGAACTAAACTGTAGAAGGACATGTGTGATTACTTTCTCCTAAATAATTTCAATAGTGGGTGTCAACTAAGCACAGAGTGACTCTTTGGCTTACGTAAACAGTTAGGTAGTATCATAAAGAGGTGATCTGAAGTAAAATGATCCAAAAATTTGTAGGTTATTTTGATTTTTTTCAGTAATTTGAGAATTATGAAGAAAAGTCAAAATTTTTTTTCAGGTGTTCTAGATTGTATTTACAATTCAGACAATGCATCCCCTAACTATCATCTGTATAGATTTAGATAAACAATGATGGGCTTCCCTGGGCCTCCAATTTATTCTGATTAGAATACCTACTGGAAAAGGCTCGTATGTGAGAATCCTCAGGTCATGCGCCAAGTATAACTAATTTTGATTATGTGAGGGTTTGGGAGGATCAATAAATTGCATATGATTTCGCGAAACCAGAAGTTCTTTAAATGTTGAGACCGGTTCAACCATTAATTAGGCCGTAGCAAGAAACCGACAAAAGTCAAGACTAAATTTCTTGAGTAGTAAAGAAGCCGGAAAAAATTGCACCGAATTCAGCCCCACCTACCGATCCCACTATAAATTATAATTAAATAAATAGTTTCAACCATACTTTTTTTTACGATAAAATTGCTACCATGGAAGGGCAACAGTAGCCGAAACTCCGATCAAGTGAGTTTGATCCGATCCCTGCTGTTATTGAAAAAGAGTACTCAGTACGATTTTTCCGATATCAATGGTGTCGAATTCGCTATTTATTTTACAAAAAATTACTGGCATTTGTTGAACAAGTTCAGTAGCGACATTCGCTGGTGGTGAGTTAAGGTTTTGTTGGACCGTTGATACTGTCACGAGACACTTATCTCGCGGTTTATAAAGAGCCAATCTCCAGAACGGCTATATACACCACCATCACCACTACAGTTATTGTATACAACTCTACACTCGTAATACGATATTGTGATAGTTACTCAGTGGCGATTCTGACTTATAGTACTCACTGCCCTCCTCAAAACCACCCGTGCCACTAATTTCTGACCATCAAATCGTGGTCATCTTCAGTGTAATCTATCCGAAGAATTGATAGAATGGAATTCACTCCCGCTTACTCAGTTGGAGACCGTCATGGTCGTCATGGGACCACCAGTCGCTCCCGCTCCCGTTCTCGCTCTAAAAGCAGAATGCCCACCACGAGCTCTAGATCCAACAGCGCCTCCAGAAGACCCTCGTTAAACAATGGGAAACGATCCCTTTCTGGTTCTTCTCTTAACAAGTTGACCATTACACCCACCAACATAGATGCGGAGCGTGCTATCCCCACGGTTTCAGCCACTTTGGATAACTCGTTGCCCCTTGATTTCTTTAAACATGAGTTGATTGCATTGATAAAGGCGTTAAAGATTAGTAAATGGCATAAGAGACAACTTACAGTATCTAACTTGACGGTATCAAGAATCTCTGGGGCGTTGACCAATTCAATCTACCAGCTTTCGTACCATGATGAACAACAACATTTGAAACTTCCTGCATTGCTTCTCAGAGTTTATGGTAAGAACGTGGATTCCATTATCGATAGAGACCTGGAGTTAGAGATCTTGATTAAGTTGTCGCAAAAGAGAATTGGTCCTAGATTACTTGGTATCTTTTCCAATGGTAGATTCGAACAATTCTTAGAGGGTTTTATCACCTTATCTAAAGATCAAATTAGAGATGAAATTCTCTCCCAAATTTTGGGTAGAAGAATGAAAGATTTGCACTACAAAATCGACTTGGACAATAAAGATACTTCCGCCTCCTTACCCATGGCTTGGAAACTTATTTATAAATGGCTTGATATCTTTGAGACTCAATACCTTCCAAACTACTTAGAAAAAGAATTTGATACCGCTGAGGTGTTCCTTTTAGAATTTCAAAAGTTTAAAACCCTTATCGAAAAGTATAAATCTTGGTTATTCGCAAAATACGAATCGGATTCGTTTTCATCCAATTTCAAATTTTGTCACAACGACACACAATATGGTAATTTATTATTGCATGAGTCTTTTGATCCTCAAGAAATTATCGTAGATGGTAAAACTTCATCTACTGATGAAAAAGCTACTATCAAGTCCACTTCCAATAAAAAAGATGGAAATTTGGTTGTTATAGATTTCGAATATTCTGGTCCAAACTTTCCAGCATATGATTTAGCTAACCATTTCTCTGAATGGATGGCAGATTATCATGATCCTGAAAAATCTTACTATATTCACGAGGACCAATTTCCTAATAAGATCCAGCAATTAAATTTGATCAAGTCATACGTGGAATACGAATTTCAATTTCCATCATCTGCCATCAAGACTGGGAAGACTGTAGAACAGCATCTCAATGATACTTCGGATGCTGCAGAATTACTTCAATTTGAAATCAAAAAATTGTACAATGAATGTGTTTACTGGAGAAGTACCGTACAAATTTACTGGTGTCTTTGGGGATTAATTCAAAACGGTCCATTGAAGTCTAATCCTACTTCTCCACCACATCTAGTTCCTGAAAAATCCGCCGTTGGTGTGGATGGTACCTATAATATTAGTACTGCTTTGGAATCTACTACTTTGGAAGATGAACATATTGAAGAAGCCATTACTTCCAGTGATGATGATTTTGACTATTTGAAATACTCCCAGCAAAAGTGTGCCCTTATTATGGGTGATTTAATTGGTTTAGGACTATTGAAAAAGGAAGAAATCGACGAAAAATACTGGTCTTTAATTAAGTACTTGGACTGCGAAGTTTACGACCTTTAGATAGCATAATAAAATTTTTTTTTTTTAAATAAAAAGGACTATGAACAGACAATTAACAAGGGTCCTCACGTGTATACCCGTATAACTTTCAAGTGCACTCACCCCACAATTTCTATTCCTCGGATCATATCCCGTTAAACTTGGATGGGTCATCTTTGTTAATATAAAACTAAACTAGATGGTAGTCTCAAAATTGTACAAAAATCTTACAATTCTATGTAATTATATTCTAGGTTTTTTTTTTTTTTTTCTTTTTTCTTCTTCCCCAGAAATGTAGCCCCTCTAACACCACCTTATTCTCCCAGACCCTCCTAACAACCCCCTATTAACTTCATACTTGTCTTTAAACTCTGAACTCTGTAAACTACAGTTCGTAAACTAATTTAATTAATTAATTGGATCTTGCGATCTAATTAATAATTGCACTCATTTCTCACCTCACCATCATGCTCTCCTACAGAACAAGAGGCTACAACGGTTATGCCGTCCAGTACTCTCCATACTTCGACAACAAACTTGCAGTGGCAGCCGCGGCCAACTATGGGCTAGTCGGCAATGGACGGCTTTATATCCTTAACATCGAACCCAATGGCAATATCACCAACCAGATCTCATGGGAAACTCAGGACGGATTGTTTGACGTGGCCTGGAGTGAGATCCACGAGAACCAGCTTACAGTAGCGAGTGGAGATGGGTCGATTAAGCTCTTTGACTTGACTGTGGGTCAGTTTCCCGTCATGAATTGGAAAGAACATACCAAGGAAGTGTTTTCTGTGAATTGGAACTTGGTAGACAAAAGTAATTTCGTCAGTACCAGTTGGGATGGAACCATCAAGATATGGTCACCACAAAGACCACAGTCACTTTTGACATTGAATCCTGGAACTACAGATTACACAACAAGGGCATCCCCTGTCTCTCATACTGCCAAACCTCCCTTATCCCATCAACCACAACATCAAAACGCCAATACCGCTCAGTGTATCTACAATGCATCTTTCTCTCCTCACTCCCCCTCTACATTGATTAGTTGTGATGGCTCTTCTCATGTTCAAATTTGGGATACAAGACAAGCGCACCCATTACAAATCGATTATGTGGCCCATGGAGGTATGGAAGCATTATCGTGTGACTGGAACAAGTACAAATCTACCATCGTGGCCTCGGGTGGTACGGACAAGTCGGTCAGGATATGGGATTTGAGAATGCTTACCAAGATCGATCAACCATTATCGCACGCTCCCATGCCCGCCTATCATATCCGGGGACCTACTCCGTTGAACCAGTTATTAGGTCACGAGTTTGCGGTCAGAAAGGTCCAGTGGTCACCCCATGATCCCCAAGAATTATTGAGTACGTCATATGATATGACAGCTCGAGTGTGGAGAGACGAGTCTAATGATCGTGCTAGATTTTTAAACATAAAAAATGGTGGATGCAAAGGTGTAATGGGAGAGCATAAGGAATTCGTAATTGGATGTGATTATAGTTTATGGGGAGAGCCAGGTTGGGCTGCCACCACTGGATGGGACGAAATGGTGTATATTTGGGATACCAAGAGATTGTAACGAAATTAGCCTCGTTGAGCTGACTTAATATAATACCATTTGCTTGGAAATCCGAATGGGCCTGAATCAGAGTTTAGCGAGTCATGCCCTTATGCTAAGTAGTTTATTTATTTGATGAAATCAAGTCATTAGAGTGAGCAATATCCATAATTGTAATATCAATTGTTGTAACCACATTGTTGATTGTATCAGTAAATTACCTAGAATAGGGGGATTTCAACAATTAATTTACTCGTATTTACAGGAGCAGGCCAACGACTTAATATACTTATTAGTCCCAGCATTCTTTACTGATGTGAAAATTAGTCTATTATGATCGATCGATCTGCGGTAACTGTAAGAGACCGGCCAAAATTCGGCTGGATAAACTTTCCAGATTCTGTCACGAGAACATCAATCTGTCAACATCCATTTCTAACCTTAAATCACCAGTCATTCATCAAGCTTTTAGTAGAGTTTAACGGTACTTTACCCAATTAGGCAATACACATGACCTGCACCATGGTCGGTGATGGTCCCGATTTGGAAAATTAATCACATAACTAGATGCACAATTGTTCGCCCTTCCAATTTGGGACGGACCAGTTGCAAATTTGCCTATTGCAACCTAACAGTAAATAAACAGTAGTATAGGTACTATTGTATATGCATATCATTAATTACATTAACTAATCAGGAAACCCTATTGCATGAGTCCAGCTTAGCCCCTAGGCGTCTAACATATATATCCTCGCACTCATCGTTTTCTTAACCATCAACTATCATGGCCGATAACTTATCTATACTCAACTTAGAGTATAGTTTCATCAATGAGCCCACCGGTGTTTCATTCTACCTGTCCAACGTTGGCCTTTGGAATGAGTACCACAGTGATCAAGGTACCTACAAAGTGATGGACAATTTTGCACCTATCCATCAACTTGTGAACTCCATCAATTCTCAACAACTTAATGGCGCTAACTTCATTGAAGTTAGTAAACCTCAATTGAACAATCAGTTGATCAGTGTTACCTTGCGTGGGTCTCAACCATTTATCAATAACTCGAGAACTCATATTTTTCAAGCTTATACTCAAATGCATTATAAGAGTATTCAAATCACCAAGAATGAGTTTTTAGCTATCAATGAAAAGTTCACCCATCATTTGCTCGATATCTGCAGGCAATATCGGGTTGAAATGAGTATTAATGGTCAAAGTATCGAATCTGGCTCTCCTGGTTATTTCATTCATATTTTTGGTGATCAAGATAATGTCACCATTACTGAACCTAGTATTAGAATTCTTATTAGCAGCGTGTTGAATGGATTCTTTTTGGACTCTGTTGATGTCGATTTATCAATGATTCCGTTGACTGGAGGTATTGATTTATTTAATTTCAATCAAATCGCTAAACAAACAGATTCAAATATTTATATTCCAGATTTATTACCCAATTTATTCAATTCCAACGTTTTAAGAACAACTGCTAATTTGAAATTATGGATCACTTCCAAAACTATTCCTCAATTACTTTTAACAAAACATATTGTTAACAAATTGATTAATCATCAAAAAAGTTTACCTATTATCACCAAAGAAATCGATATTTGCAAAAGTAAAATTGATTCCATGGTTCTCTATAATCAATCGGAAATCTTAAACATTATGTTCAAACATGGAGTATTTATTCAATTACCTAGCTTAGGTGAACCAAATTCATTCAAACTTATTATTCAAGGTTCTACTGATGAATGTATCAATGAAGCTAAAGATGAAATCAACTTATTAATGTCAACCTATTATACCCTCAACTTATACGATACTGGAAACTTGAATGAATCCTTCCTTTTCAGATTAATTCAATTAAAGAAAACTTGTACCCTTACTGCCAATAAACATGGGTTGGAAATTAACGGTCAAAGCCAAGAAATCAAACAAATCTTGAATCAATTGTCTTCATCCAATTCTATTTCGAATACTTGTTCTGCCTCATTAAGATTGGAATTGGATATTAGTCAACGTGATTTTATTAGCGGAAAGAAGAATGGTAAATTAATCAAGATTTTGAATCAGTTAAACCAATTGCCAATGATCAAATTCAAACCTTATAATGAGTATAACTTTTTTATTGAGATTGAAATCAATAAGGGTACAGATTTAGGAACTCTTACCAGAGCTATTGAATTATTAGAATTAGAATTACCAGCTGAATTACAATTCAATATTCCCGAGGTGTTCCACAAATCGATTATAGGAAATGGTGGTTCGATCATTCAATCCATTATGAAAAAATACAATGTGTTTATTAAATTCTCAAGCAGCAATGAAAGTGTCAGTCATGGGTACTCATTTAAGAGATATGATAATGTTTTGATCAGATGTCCAAGGAAAAATAGTAAAAACATCAGTTTAGTTAAATATGAAATCGATCAATTGGTTTATCAATGCTGGAACAATGGTGCTGGTACTGGCAGCTTGATGTGCTCCAATTCCACCATTTACCATACGGTTAGGTTCCAGTTATTGAAAAGTCATTACTTGTTACTTGTGAACAACAACAAATTGTCACAAATCACATCTTTGGAAACTGATTTTAATTCATTTATTAACTTCCCAACTTCGCTTGAAATTTTTGGAAATCAAAATGATCTAATTGTTGAAATTAAAGGATCAGAATTAAAGTCCAAACATTGCTTCAAACAATTGTGCAATATTTTACCTAAGAATTACGAATTTAAAATCACCTTCATGCCTGGAAAATTTGAAGAGAATTTTGGGGCTGATCAAACTGAATTTTTCAACAGAATTGTAATCCCATTCAAGATCTTATTAGGAATTGAAATAATTGTTAATGAGTTCCCTATTGTTAATGGCAATAATGGAACATACCATCAAATTGTTTTGAGTTACTTCGATGACGAGAAGTTGAATGCTGGTATTAAGGATTTAACAATTTATTTGAGAGAAAAGGGCTTCATGATTTTTGAAAAGAAACTGTTTGAGTTTGAACCATTGATTGAATATATTTCTGGTGAGCCAAATCTGCCAGTTAAGCAAAAGCCATTAGGGCCAATTACCAATCAAATCGTTAATACTATGGGTTCGAATTTCAAGAAGGGTTCTCCTAAAAAATCCAGTCCTAAAAAGTCTCCAAGAAAAGATTCTCCCAAGAAAGATACCAGAAATGAATCACCCAGAAAACAACCTCTCCCTCAAAGATTAACTTATGGTGGACTCTTACAGGCCAATCCAATGAATATGATCCTTGAAGGAAATGCCGGTCTCACCCCTATGGGTCATGTTCCTATTTTACATGGTTAGTTTTCATGCTATATAAATGAATAAATGTACAACTACGATAAGTTACAAGAACACGAACAAAGGGAGTAAATTGGGTAAAAAAGGATCTTTATTTAATCGTTAGTTATATGGTGTCATAGCCTATTGTCTTTATATACGTCCTCATTCATTAGTCTATTAGTAGTGATTTGCATTGTACAGTTTGGAATCGTGGAATGGGTTTTCATCTGTGTGATACTCGGTTCGGACTGGTTGGTATCCTTGATTGGAGGTGAAGTATGCTTGTTGTGGTTGGCTAGTAGGTGTAACTCCTCTGTGTTGATACATAGGTGGAGGAACCGGCGCGTACATGTTTGGATTGTGCATTGGTGGTTGTTTTTGAACGTAGGTAGAACTATTGGCTGATCTGCAACAACAACAGCAAAGGGCCTCCAAACAACTAACCCCCATACAACAACATCTGACAAATGTGGAAATTAACCAAAAACCGACTAATACTGCTAATACAATTCCCACTATGGCTATCACTTTACATCCAGTGTTGTCCATACATGTATGCCAAGTACGGAAGGAATGGGCTGTGGAAGTGACATCATTGGTTAAGTCTCTTGGTAGTAATTTTTGAATAAACATGGTTAAGTAGTGAATAGTTCGGTGGGGAATGTGTTGTTATATATAAATGTTTCAGACCGCGCCGCGTTGTGACTGATCTTATCTAGGCGCAGATCAGGGGGAGCGGCTTGAAATGAATGATTAAAAATATTAGCAGCGGACTTGGAGTCTATTGATCTAATCAGGGGTAATTTAAGAGTTCCCTCGTGCTATTATTAGAAAACTTTGGAAGGAATTAACCTTCACCTGAACAATTCTTTACGAGGATTTTTTTATTTGCATGCAGAAGGTTTCATTATTGAATACTTGAGTCTATTTTTTTTTTAAATATTCCATATCCTTGTATCGGATCTCTTGCTTAATTTGCTTAATTTGGCTTTCGTATCCGTATTCAAACCCTGAAATGATCATCTTGTATCTATATTTAAACTTGAGGTGATCACTTCACTCTCCTTGAAACTGCGCCTGATGATCAAGTTATATTTAGATTGAAACACTGGCTGAAAAATATTTTTCCGCTGATCACGTGATACTCATTTGGATTAAATGGTCCTATTGGAGCATCGCACTTTCCTTCATTGTAACGAGTTGATGCGAGTGGATACCGGAGGACGGATAACGAGCTCAACAAAAC
>JAKTXH010000086.1:0-22790 GCA_030561405.1 Suhomyces atakaporum
CTGGGGAACAATGTTCTCATATCAAAAAGTTGAACTATAGTTAAGTTTTAATTTATCTTTTCATGTTACACCTTTTATGGAGGGTCGTGCGCGGCCGGGGTGTTTCAATTTTCAAACCCGTTTGACCACTGATTTGTTAGTGAACCATGCTTCGTTTAAGCTCCAGAGTCTTACCTTCCAGAGTTGGCAGTTCCCATGCTCCTGTGATTAGAAGATCGCTTGCAACTTCCCCGCGGGTTCTTGCCACCGATGGTTCTGTGAAATCATTCATCCCCAAAGTCCAAACCTTTGGTGATAAAACCATCGAAAATAACCTCAAGACCGAGTCCAATAAGCTTTCCAAAACATTATCTAAGTTCTGGGAAAAAGTGGATACCGTTCATATTAACGGAAAGTACGAGGTCCAATTGGATGGGAAAACCTTGAAGACCCCTGCTGGGTTCCCATTATCAATTCCAGAAAGAAAGCGTCAATTAGCATATTTGGTAGCCCATGAATGGGCCAACTTGCCCAACTTGAAGATTCAAACCAGCTCGTTGCCATTAACTTCGGTTGTTTCTCGAGCCATCGATTTGGAGATGATTAATGAAAATAATGAAAATGTCACTGAAGAGATCGTGGTAAAGGTAGGAAACTTGGAAGATATTAAAATCAATCTCTTAAGATACTTGGATACCGATACGTGTCTTATTTTTGCTTCCAGAAGTGAATACGAAGGTAGATTCAGAGATAAACAAGAAGAATTATACTTCCCAGTAATTAAAGAATTTGAGGATTACTTTACCGAATATGCCAGAAAGCATGACTTATTGCCTGACCCAGATACGAAGATCGAGCTTGAATACTTGGATACTGAAGTTGATGGGTTAAGAGGAAATAAACAAAGTTTACTCACCCAAAATGTGGTTTTCCATTGGATGGGACAAATCCCAGTGGTGGACTTGATCGCCCTTGAAAGAACCGTTTTGACCAGTAAATCGTTCCTTTGTGGAGCCTCGTTAATTAGATCCAATGCCACCGATCCTGAAACTAAGACACTTTATCAAGTAAACAAGTCAGAGCCCGAAAATCACTACTTTGCTACTATCGAAGAAATAGTTGAGCTTGGAAACTTGGAAACCATCTTCCAAACCGCCAGATGGGGTGAAGTGGATGACACCCATGATGTGGATAAGGAGGACTGGTTGAGAAACCTCACCAGTGCTGCGATCTTATGTAAATAGAGGAACATGTAAATAGCATAGAAATTAGAAAGAAATAGAAATATTTAGGAGGTTCCAAAAGTACCATGATCATTAAACTAACAAAGAATTGTTAATCATTTCGATGCTTAAAAAACCAGACAGAAAGGTCTTTTGCACCATAGTGAGTACTTGTTGGTGAGACATGTAGTCCGATATCTCGATAAGGGAAAGACTAGAGAGGCCATTTATAAACGTCTGAAGTGACCGAAGTCTAGCTGGATCTGCCTGGCTGAAAATGTCTGGTGTTAACGATGGCTAGTAAATATCGGTCTTGTCTGTGGTGTGTTGCTCGGATCTCGGTATTTCGGGGAGCGTCAGAAAATCATAAGACAACATGATTTCCCGATTCAAATCCTCCACTTTCTTGATGAAGTCTGCCAGACAGCGTCTTGAGCTCAACAGGCAGCACCTCCGGCTCAACAGCACCAGTGCTGGGGTGCCAGTGGACAAGATTGCTGCCGTCAACAGGGGCCAAAAGTATACCACCAGCTTCAAGCAGTACGCTACCACCAACAACAAAATTGTTTCATGGTTCCATGATGTTCCGTTAGGCTTGGACACCACCACCAAAGAGGTCAATATGGTGGTGGAAATCCCTCGGTGGTCCAATGGGAAGTTTGAAATCGACACCAAATCTCCTGGTAACCCCATAGTTCAGGACCAGAAGAAAGGTAAGGTCCGGTTTGTCAAGAACTTGTTTCCTCACCATGGGTACGTCCACAACTATGGGGCCATACCACAAACTTGGGAAGATCCTACCACCACCCATCATGGTCTCGATTTGTATGGTGACAATGATCCTTTGGATATTTGTGATATTGGAACCAGTGTGTTACAAACGGGAGATGTTAAACGTGTCAAGATTTTGGGGTCAATCGCATTGATCGATGATGGTGAGTTGGACTGGAAGGTCATTGCCATCAACGTTGAAGACCCACTTTCTCAAGAGCTCTTTGATATTCATGATTTATACGTAAAGTGTCCAGGACTCTTGGAAACTACCAGACAATGGTTTAGAGACTACAAGTTGCCAGATGACAAGCCCAAGAATGAGTTTGCCTTCAATGGGGTTTACAAGAACCAAGCCGAAACCATTGAGATAATTACACATACTCATCAAAGCTGGAGAAAATTGATTGCGGGGGAGATCGCGGGCGATAACTTGCCCTTGATCGAAAACAGCACTTTGGAAGGTACCAAGGGTCATGTACAGTTTGATTCTGGGTTGTTAGATGGCACCAGTGAGTTAGATGCTCCAATTCCAAAGGAGATAGAGAGGAGTTATTACTTATCTGATTAAAATAGAAGAGGAATAGAAAACGTTGTTATCATTCTGATTAGATTAAAAGGAGTTGTTATTAGTGAATATGATGAATTGACTACTGCTAGCGATTACGATGAACTTAAATTAATGTGCTGTTTTTTAAATCTATAAAGCTAAATTAAAAAATCTTTCAATTCTCTAATTTCTTCAATTAAGTTGTTAACAAATTTTTCTGAATTGACATCTCCCTTTTCAATAATTCTTTGCTCTTCTAATGAACTTGGTATCACACGAGAAGTTAAAAACTTTGGATGCTTCAATAAATTATTGACATAGTCAATGAAATCTTCTCTTTTAGATTCAATTTCAAGTCCGGGAAATATCACCAAGTCTGACAAATCATGATCCTTCAAATATTGATCGATATTCATCGATTTTAAGATCTCATAAAGGGTGAGAATTTGACTGGTCTCTATCACAGTAGATGTAGATATTTTAATTGAGGAAGAGTCTCTAGCCCAACTTTCAATACATGATTCAATTTGTTTACCAAACGTTTGTAATCCAAAGCAAACTTCTCTAATGATAGAATGCCCTAATTTGTTCAAACTGATCATAAAAATAGGTAAGATTCCATTTATCCAAAGTTTATGGTATTGGTTTCCTGATGTCACACTTAACCCACCAGCTCTAATAAGAGATGAAATTGGACTTTCAACAAGAACAACGTATAACCCAGCAGAGACAAACTTTTCTGCAATCACCTCAATTGTCATCAACTCTTGAATAAACATCAAACTCAATTGTGCAAATATATGTTCATCATTGATTTGAATAGTATGAGATAATGCGTATAAACTGAGCAAGGCGTTGATGGTACCGTTTTCGTTGATGAGCTTTGCCATCTCAAGTTTCATATTAGTAGAAGTTTTCATTTCCACATATAATTTAAGAATTGATAAGATCAACATCAAATCATCAGTTTTGGCATGAAGAGTATCAACACTCTTTTTAGATTTATCTTGAGCTTTGATAAGTTGTTTCTTATTCCGTTGAAGATAAACTTCATTTTGAATATCTATCAATAATACCTGAGTACCTTTAGTAATGATAAGGTCAAACAAATCTCGGAAAACACTGAAATATTCGATCAAAATTTCTTGTCCATCCTTGGAGATCAACAAACAGCAATAGATGATTCTTAACAATTGTCGATAATGACCGGTGGAAGTAGATAAGGATGGTAAGAAGTTTAGACTGGTGGAAGATAATAAATCCAATGAAACCTTGATGATTTCAAACATTTGTTGTGGATGTTTTTTAATTCCATTTTCATGAGTGATGGAATAAATAAGATAAAATGCAACTTCAATACGTTCTTGATAAATTGATTCAAACATTGGTGAGGGAATTCCTTCAACATAATTAGTTTTTAGTAAATGATGTACCAAATCCAACATATTTGTAGTGAAGGAGCTGCTAAATTTTCGGCAAGATACGGCCAATAATGCTCCAAACGATTTGGTTATACTAGCTTGTGAATTCAAATATTGAATATTAATACTTGATTCGATGATTTGAGCTCGAATATTGGGCCATTGAGGATTAGCACCAAATAATCCATCCATTAATCCAATGTTAAATACATTAGTCACACCAAATCTGTTTCTTTTACCCAAGGTGGTTGCAAATTGATCAAGAGTAAACTTGGGAGCAAATTGTTCAAAATCCTCACTTAATTTAGAGTGAAGAATTGGATTATAGTCTTTAATCACAAATTTATCTTTGACTATATTAATAAAATTATCAGAAACAATCAAAGTTTTAATCTTTTGTCTTGTAGTTTCATTTCTAGTGGTGAATAAGATCAACGACAAGATTTCTGAGATTTTGGACATAATTTTTTGCTCATAACATCTTGCCAAATAATCGTCAATGGACTTGGGTTGATCATTCAAACACAATTGAATTCTGGTAATAAGCACGTCGATGAATTCAGAATCTTCCTGGGTTTCCTTGATTGTATTCCATGAATTATAACTGAGTGCCAAAGCATCTAAAAGATGAATACTGACGGAGTTAGGATAATATTTGATTTCTTTGACATTCTTTTTAAGAATTGAAAGAACCGAAGGTTTTTTGGAATCAGTGTTATTCACTTCTTTGGAACGTCCAAACACATCTCTACCACTGAACAAAACAGCCAATCCTTCTTGATTTCCTTCAAGAACTGCACAAATGAAATCATATAAAGAAACCTTTAATTTATAGTCATCAAAGGAATTATCGAGATCGGCAATTAAACAACTTATTAAAGTTCGGGAGTGATCATTTCCTAAATGTCCAAGTAAGGAAGGTTTATCATTATCTTTCCAAGTACCCTTGGCTAAAATAGTAATCAAATCAATTATATCTTTTCTGAAAGGCTCGTATTGTGAATAAGTGGATACCAATTGAGGCAATCTTTTGAACAATTCTCTTTCAAAGTATGATGGTTTATAATCAATTAAAGATCTGATTGAAATGATAAGTTGAGAAAATGATAATGAACATCTAATCCAATTATCATACCAAAATCCTGACAAATCATAAAGTTCATAAACACTTAGATTAGTAAATAGTGATTCAATCATAAGGAAGACAGGTAATGAACTTCTCATCAATTGACTCTCAGTGATTAAAAATGTATCAAGGATAGTCGAGGCCACTTCACTAAACACAGCAGTGACAGAGTTAGTGGTACTCTTATTTATACCGTAAACTGATGCAACAATATTGGAAAAAATATCAAGAATCAACACCCCAATTTCCATTTTTTGATATGGTGATGAAAATGTGCAGAGTGAGAAACTTTCAAATACTGAAATTAAATGATTGATAAACTTAACCAAGATTGCACTCTTGGATTTCACAGGATAATCTTCTCTCAAAGTTAAACAGCTTTGAACCAATGCATCAATAAATTTGATGGCAGCAATGGTAAATGAATAATCACCAGATATCATTTCATTAAGTCCGAAAATAGTAGATATAAATCCTTCTTTTCCATTACTTGACAAAAGTGATGACTTGGATATATAGGGCCAAATTCTATGAGAATATTGAGGTGTCAAATGAATCAACAAATTAAGGATAGACTCAAGAATGTCTATTTTGCGGGAATGTAAACTTTGCTCGAAGATTCTTAAAAACACTTCGATGATATCAGAATTATCAGTATAAGTGGACATCGAATCCAACACCAAACTGATCTTATCGGTATCTTGGATCACCTTTGTGAGCATATTTGAAACATTGATAACAAAATCAAGTTTTTCATTATCTTGATCATTAAAAGACCGGGAAATATTTTGAACAATTCTTCCTAAAAATGACCAACCATTGTATTTATATAAAAATGTCACCAATATATCACCTTCATTTGCAGATGGTAATATTTTGGCTTTAGTACCTTCTGGAAGAACTAATGATAACTTTTTAGCATTTTCAAATGGAGGATAGACATCAATCGAACTTTTTAAAACAACAAGATCGGAATTCTCATCATCTATTTTATATAATGGATCGAAATCATCTTTCTTAAAAATTTGGATGAATGATTTAAGTTCATTAAATTCATGATAAGCGAAGTTTCCATTGATAGCACAAATTCTTAAGTACGGAGTTAATAACAAAGGAAACTTGGCTCTGGAAAGAATAATTTGGTTGATAAATGCTTCATTATCAAAGAATTTGCTAACAACACTATTCGGACAATTCTTGATGACATTCGTAATGACTTTGGAAATCTCGACCGTCATTTTTATCAAAGGTAATGCAGAAATTATGACCGTAGACAAAATTGCCACGTATAAATTATCAAACTTCAAAGTTGAGTTTAAAGAATCTATTTGATCAAACACATTTAAACTTAAACATCTTGAACTCAAATTATTTATGGTTGAATTTAATTCTTCTATGGGAATGGCAGTTGTGAATTCAATTGAGATAGAAGACTCGGGTAATTCTTGAATAAAGTATAATTTTCTTAACAAAACAATTGACCAACTATAAAGGATAATTGCATTTGAATTTTCCTGGTTAGTGATCAATTTATTAAGCTTTTGGAATGTTTTCAAGTTACTGATATAGCCGTTATTCTGTACCGATCCATCGGTAACAAGATTTTGATGATCGAATGCATTTTCTAAATCCAATAACAGGATCGAGATAATAGTGGATAAGATTTGTATGAGATTAAAAGATTCCTGAGTTTTAAAATATGGAGCCAAGTTTAAGGTGAAGTTGTTTTCCCCCATGAAACCAAACCACTTTTCAATTATAACATTATCTATGGTGGGGTTTTGTACTGATAATTCTATCAAAACTTTACTTAACTCAATCACGTACAAAATGGTTTCTCTTGTGATTAAATCATTAAGTTCTTGGGAAACGTTTTCTCTATAAGGTTGATTCATAATTGAGTTCAATCCATTTTTAATACTATCAATGATGGAGCTAATGTAGTCTTTAGAAAGAAAGATTTCTTTCCCCAAATTTTGAACGGTAGAAGAAGCAAAGGTATTAGTCTTATTGTTGAGGAGATTGATGACAATCTTAAGAATTATTCTTCTTTCTCTTAAGATTTTATTCACATATAACAGAATCCTCTCTGATTCTAAGTACTTTTCTCTGTCATCTGGTAATTTTGATTTCAATTTGTCAAAATCATAAATCTTCCGCTCTGGAACTTTTTTTGTAGTCTGAGCAATGATTCTTAATGTTTCCTTAATATCCAATGTACTTAATATTGAATTGATTTTCTTAGCGTCTTCCACATTTGTTATTTGAAGGTCAGTAAAGGTGATATTTCTCAACGTGAGTTCCTTAAGGTCATCTGCCAAGGTTTGCGACGCCTCCTGGGCCTCAAAAGGAGACGTGTTCAAAAGTAATTGACGATTCAAGAGTAAGAACTCATCCAAAGCATTCAAGATGTATGGATCTTGACACGATTTCAAGAGGGAAAGGGCATTATCAAAAGTCCAGAATTGTGTGGGGAGAATGGGCTTTAGCGTTAGGATATCCTTAGGGGTGTGGAGTTCTAAGGAGGCCATGTTAATGAGCTTTCTGCAGTTACTAAAATCCAGTGTTTGGATTTGAACGATGATTTTTCATGGTCGTGCGCGAGACAGGTATCTAGTGAAACTAAACTACCGTAGACTGCCAAGATATGACAGGAGCATTATGTGAGTCCATGTAGCTTATGAAATAATTGGTGGATTTAGTTAAAGGATTTTAGTATGGAACTGAAAAGGTTTTAGAATTTTCTCTTAATATAATTTTTAATGAAAGTGCTGTTGTGAAAATTCTAAAAGATCTTAAAAAAATTAAATAATTGAAAAATACTACAAAAATTTGTGAAATTCTGGCCAGTGTAATCAATGCAAGACCAGAGCAATAGAGTACCAGTTCAGCATAGAATGAGTAACTGCTTTTAATAAAGGCATTCAGAATACACTGTGCAAAAAAATATAATTCAAAAAATAATGACTCCTACGCGATTCGAACGCGTGCATCTTTACGATAGTAGAACTTGAGTCTACCGCCTTAACCGCTCGGCCAAAGAGCCACTTTATATTGGGTTGAAGGCTATTTATACTTAGGACATGTTAATATTACGTAATCATAAATTTGCTTTCGGGATTAGTGTTCGAAAGGAAGGATGGTAAAGATTTTGGGCTCAATTTGATGCTTTGATAATGAGATAGCCCGGAGCAATTGATTCCGTCCAGTATTTTATTCATGGAGCTCAAAATCATATGTTAATGGCTTAATCAAATTGCCCTATCTTGGTGAAGACACGGCTCAGGACATGACCACTTTTGTCACATGCACCACTGTACGGACATAATAGGAGTTCTTGCACATTCCAGAGGACCACAGAAGACTCAGGGGGCTCTTGGCACTGCTGGAGCATATACACTGAATTCATAAATTTGGACAGATGAATTAAGACTCTTTGGTAGTTGTGGAAGCAACGAAAGCCAAGCTAGGGGCCGGAATCGTTGCCCACCCCGCAACTCACAATTAATTGTCCTATTATTTGTCCAGCCAGTGTCTCTAGAACCAACCAAGTTAAACGTATATGATTTACAGACGCGAATTTGTCACCTGGCGGGCAACAAGCTGCAAAATACAAAAATAGAAAGTGGTTTGGTAGATTATCGAAAGATAACTGGCATAATCTAGTAGGTGGGAAGACTATAATAAACTATCGTACTCAAGAATAAAAATAGTCTACTTAATCCAAGACTATCAAGTATCATGGATTTGTTCAAATTAAATAATAGTTCAATATGTTTGAAAAGCCCGAAGATTAATCATTACAAATAGTACTTTCAAAATACAATTGAAGAATTCGTTCTCGAATAATCCCATTGAACAATATTTCAAGAATCAAAAAAAGAAAAAAAAAAACCATTGAAGATATAAAAAATTGAAGCGGCCATGTTACGGCTGCATCTGTATCTAATTACCGGCCTAGTCTGTACTTCAGCCATGTTTCTTGTTAATAAGTGGAGGTTTCATTAGATCTGACACGATCACGTGACACAGCTGAAAATATATACGGGAATTATACGACGATCAAGTTGCAACAACCACATTCTTTTCTGGGAACCTGGCTCCATTTCCAGCCCATTCGTTCGCTCAGTATGTCCCTGCCCTTTTTTGTCAGTGCTCCTGGTAAGGTGATCATTTTCGGAGAACATTCTGCCGTTTACAGCAAACCGGCCATAGCGGCGGCCCTTAGTTTGAGAGCATATCTTTTAGTGACTCCCAATGAAGATACCCTGAAAATAACGTTGAAATTTCCCGACGTCAACCTCTCTTATTCATGGAACAAAAACGATATTCCTTGGGATGAGATCGAGAAGTATATTACCAAAAAGAACAATAAACCCGTAGCTACTGAAGAATTGGTACCGGAAATCACCAATGAGCTTAGCGGAGTGTTGACCAATGTCCAGTCGAGCTTGCACTACGTTGCTAGTCACTGTTTCCTTTATTTGTATACCCATTTGTGTTCTAAAGATGTTCCTGGAATGACATTTTCCATAAGATCAACTTTGCCAATTGGAGCAGGACTTGGATCTTCAGCATCAGTTTCAGTATGTTTGGCTTCTGCATTGGCTGTACTTGGAGGTCATGTTGAGCATGCTAGTTTACATCAAGATGATAAAGTAACCAAAAACCATAACCCCGAGGCTGATTTCATCGATGCATGGTCTTTAATTGGTGAAAAATGTTATCATGGTAATCCTTCAGGTATCGATAATGCAGTAGCTACGTTCGGAGGTGCTGTTATGTACCAAAGAATGAAGAATCCTTCACAACCATCTGTCAGAACCAATATGAGAAACTTACCTCCTATTAAATTGCTTCTTACAAATACAAAAGTTCCGAGATCTACAGCATACTTGGTGGGTGAAGTTGCTAGAATTAATGAAAAGTATTCTAAAACGTCAACAAGTATTTTAGAAGCTATGGAGCATTTGGCCAATGATGCATATCAAATTATGACCAGACCAATTTTTGGCAATGAAGAAAAAGAAAAATTAAGGGAATTGGTGAATATTAATCATGGATTATTAGTGGCCTTGGGTGTTTCTCATCCTTCATTAGAGCATATCAAAACTATCGGGGATATAAACAAAATTGGTGCTACCAAATTAACAGGTGCTGGGGGAGGTGGATGTGCCATTACCTTGGTTAATGACGATACCCCTGAAGAATCTATTCAAAAGGCAGTTGAAGAATTTGAAAGTCATGGCTACGAAACTTATGAAACCAGCCTCGGAGGAAAAGGTGTAGCATCATTGAAATACGATCTTGTTGATGAAAAATTGCGTAGCACCGTCTTTTCAGATACAGCATTCCTTGGCTACAAGGACCGGTTTGAGATTGACAAGCATTTGAGTGTTAATAATCTTGAAGGGTGGAGATTCTGGTAAAGCAAAGCCTTGGAAATCTAATTAGCTAATTATGTTCTAATAAGATTTATAGACTAAATTAATAATTGAAAGTATATTATGTACAAGTATTGTATTATATAGTTACGAATCAAGTCCTAATCGATATTCTAGCCCTCTCTAAATACCTCTGTTAAATTCTAAAGTCTTAATTTCGTTACCCTTCTTGTCCTTTAAGCTATGGAATTCCTGTTCCAATTTGGTCACTGGCAACTGTCTTCTTTGAGGAAAGACCGCCAATGCAAAAGGCAAAGCCACGAGAGAGGTGGAGAAAATCAAACCAATGTTGGCCAAAATCTCCAATGTCTTGGATTTACCCTTCAAGAGACGAGTTTGTTGTAATCTGACTAAGATCAAGGGAGGAATCACCATGATGGGAGTGGCATTAATGACTCTACTGGCTGCAGTTTCACCCACCGCATACAATGCCGCCTTCTTAGAGGTTCCCACAGCTTCGCCCTGGTCATCAAACACAGTAATTCCCTTTTTGATCTCTTCAGATCTCATCAAGAATACGTTTACGATACCAGCCGATACCACAGCAGCAAAAGGTACCAAACGACCCAAGATCATCTTCGTATTAGGTTTCAATGACTTCAAACGAGGCACGATTGCGTTCAATCCCAAAGCCACCGAACACGAGGCACCAACAGCCAATGAGTAGTTAATAGCAATCTGCTTAGTGGTCAAAGGATGGGATTTATTGGCATTGGCAGTGTTAATAGCCACATTAAGCGACTGGTTGGCTACTTGCCAGAAAAGAGTTCCAGCAGTGCCCAAGTTGGGGGTCAACATTCCAGCAGTAACCACCAAGTTGGACAACACACATGAACTCATTCTGAAGGGAAGAAAGACGGTTTCTCCAGTGTCTGGATGAAGGGTAGAGTCAAGAATCTTTTTTGCTCTCCACAAATCAGGGGTCATAGAGGCGGTGACTCCATTACGATAGTCCCAGACCTTTCTCTTTGCAGATTCGATATCGGCCGAGGTGTTGAGTAGCATGGTAGGGTCGGAGATCTCAGCACAGTGTTTGACTCTACCCCAGTAAGTGGAGAGGTCGTAACGAGATTGAGGAAAAGGAACGGGACCTGGAACGGAAGATGCCATAGTAGAGTGTGAGGAATGAAAGGATGGGGTAATGTAAGGTCAGATGTATTTCAGTTCTGGGTTGGTCTAATGGAGTGTAGTTAAGGTTCAGTGAGTATAGTGAGTCATACACACAAGGACCATCAAATTCAAAAGGCCATCGGCTTCAATTACTGAAAGGAATACTTATGGGTTAAGGGACCTTTGACGGAGTAAGAACTGTTTGAGGTTCCAGCCGAACCTTTTACTATCATTGACTGTGATAGTAGGACCTTGAAATTAGTAAGATGAAGTATTGGAGTTTTGGTCAGCTAAGAGCAAATGCTTATGATGGCCAAAAAACTAGAACACATTGAATCCGATTCTGTATAAACTGTCGTACCATCCTTGTTTCTACATCCATACTAACAGTTGTACACTCTCTTATAAGTGAAGGTACAACAATGAGGAATCGTATCTTATAATCCTTATCTTATAATCCCTGTCTTAGAGCATCTCAATTGCAGCTTGTGTGAGAGTGCTGTAGATATCCCATACCAGACTTTAATACTCTATTGATGTCATAGACTGTTTTTTTGATCTCTGTAATCATTTAACCAAACTCATTTCGATGGTGACAGCTTTTGCAGAAGTTATGATGGGTGAGAAATTAAACTACGAATTGGCTCATCGTGTTACGTGACTTTTGACTATTTGAGTACTGTGATCTCTTTCCATTGCTATTGTATATTTCCTGTTCATTTTTAAGAGCTTCCGGACTCGTTCCAAAAGGTACTTCCAACCTGATTTGAGTTCTCAACTCTCTACTTGATCAGCCGTGCCGGAGTGTATATATCTCCAGCTACCATGAGAGTTGGCATCACACTAGGGTTAGGGATCGACGTGGTTCATACCTCTAGGTTCCGTGCAATTCTCGCCAAAAGTCCCCGCTACGTCAGTCGTTTCACCACCCGAGTACTTCACGCCCTGGAGCAGGCCAAATTCCTCAAAACACCACAACCAGTGAACCAAC
This sequence comes from Suhomyces atakaporum, assembly GCA_030561405.1. NCBI lineage: Eukaryota > Fungi > Ascomycota > Pichiomycetes > Serinales > Debaryomycetaceae > Suhomyces > Suhomyces atakaporum. The sequence continues at coordinate 12,616 of JAKTXH010000086.1, forward strand.
TAGCGGGATCCTGGGCTGCCAAAGAAGCATTGTTCAAGACGCTTGATCCCGAGGACCAGAATCGGTTCCAGTTCAATCAATGGTACCGGTATTATGATGATCGAGGGAAGCCATATATACGAAGCGATGAGTATGGCAAAGAGGAGGAGTTTATGCTTAGTGTATCCCACGATGGTGACGTGTTGATAGCGACCGTGCTAAGGCAGCGAATTGAAGAGATCAAGGTTGAAAGTTGACCTTGAACAGAAATGTTATAGTATTCTGAACAAGGCATTACAACTAGAACTGAAATGGGTTAATTCAATGTTTCGATTTAGGGAAATCGAAGACACCACAAACAGAACTACATGTGAGTAATAAGGAGAATAATGAGGACAAGCTTATTAAAGCTAACCTTGACTCCATTCATTACCTCTGGAGATAATATTAATTGAAATAATTTACTTATTCAATAATAACCTTTGACCAATTTTGAAGTGCTTAGTACTATCAGATTATCACCTAGAGCCCATATTTAGATAAACAATATTTTGATTTAACATTTTTTCAAAAACGAGCAGATGAAAGAAAAGAGTGATTACAAGGATTTGTAACGGGGACTCATTTGCTTCATGACATGAATGAGATTCCTATTACTGAAAATTAGCAAGTTGGGTAGTTAAGGCAAAAGCATTATCAGGAATTCGATAATTTCAAGATTAATTCGGTCTCATATATACAAAGTTATACCATTATTTCTTATCTCAAACTACTGTAATCGTCGATTCTATGATTGTTTATTATTTTTTTAGCTCTATATTTACTCCCATTCGACAGTAGCAGGAGGCTTGGAGGTGATATCGTAAGTCACTCTGGCAACACCATCCACTTCGTTAACAATTCTGGAGGCAACAGTCTTCAAGAACTTAGCTTCGAAAATGTACCAGTCGGCGGTCATAAAGTCGACGGTTTCGATGGCTCTTAAAGCAATAACTTGTTCGTAAGTTCTTTGGTCACCCATAACACCAACAGACTTAACTGGTAACAAGGCAGCGAAAGCTTGAGAAATTTCCTTGTACAAACCGTGAGCTCTAATTTCTTCAATGAAAATGGCATCGGCTTCTCTGGCGATTTTAAGTTGGGGTCTTGTAACTTCACCCAAGACTCTGATGGCTAAACCTGGACCTGGGAATGGGTGTCTCCAGACCAAATCATGAGGAACACCTAATAATTCACCCAAATGTCTAACTTCATCCTTGAACAATTCTCTCAATGGTTCGATCAATTTCAATTTCATGTTTTCTAACAAACCACCAACGTTGTGATGAGTCTTGATGGTTTGAGATGGACCTTTGAAAGAGATAGATTCAATAACATCAGGGTATAAAGTACCTTGCAATAAATATTCAATTTCTTGACCAGAAGCTGGCTTGATCTTGGCGGCTTCTTCTTCGAAGACGTGAATGAAAGTGTTACCAATGATCTTTCTCTTCTTTTCTGGATCAGTAATACCTTCCAATCTACCCAAGAACAAGTCAGTAGCATCGACAACAGTCAAGTTAATACCTAAACCTTCAGTTAAAGTCTTGTAGACGTTTTCGGTTTCATTCAATCTCATAAGACCATTATCCACGTAAATGGCATGGAATCTTTCACCAATGGCTTCATGCAAAATCTTGGCACCAACAGTGGAATCAACACCACCAGAGACAGCACCAATGACTTCGGCAGTTGGACCAACCAACTTTCTTATTCTGGCAATTTCAGTACCAATAAAGTTTTCCATAGTCCAGTTGGTGGTAGCCTTACAGATATCAACGGCAAAGTTCTTCAAGATGATCTTACCTTGGGCGGTGTGAGTAACTTCTGGGTGGAATTGGATACCGTAGATCAGATCCTTTTCATGGGAAATGGCAGCGAAAGGAGAGTTGTTAGAAGTAGCCACAACCTTGAAACCAGTAGGTAAGGCATGTAATTTGTCATGATGAGACATCCAAACTTGAGAATGATCCACACCCTTGAACAATGGACATTCAGCATCTTGCACATCCAAAGTGGCAGGTCCGTACTCACGCTTTTCTCCACGAGCAACACCCTTACCATTGATCCAAGCTAATTCTTGCATACCATAACAGATACCCAAGATAGGAACGTTCAATTTGAAGATGTCGTGGTCGACGTGAGGAGCATCTTCAGCGTACACCGAGTAAGGACCTCCTGACAAGATAATACCCTTTGGAGTCCAAGACAAGTCGGCGATCTTTTGGGTACAAGGCAACATTTCAGCGTAGACGTTGAACTCTCTCAATCTTCTGGTGATTAAGTGAGAGTATTGGGAACCGAAGTCCAAGACAAGGATGGTGTCGAAGGACTTGGAAACCTCAATGGGGACATCGTTAGTGGAGGACATTAGGAAGAGTGTATACCGACTTTGAACAGTGAGGGGATGGGGGATTTTTATGTTTTTTGCTCATCGCATCTGAGATCCGAGAGTTTCATGCGCGAAGGCCCCTCGGATCTGCCTTTTGGGGGTGTACAGTATAGGGCAGCGAGAACCATGTAAACGACGGGGAAAGATGCAGAAAGAACGGGGTGAGCTTACTTGATCTTGATGAATGGATGGTGGCACTCTTTCTGTCTTTCTGTCTTTCTTTCACCATTTTGGTGTCATTCCTCTGCTGTTCTTTGACCCATCACAACACCGGATATAAGCACGTGATCTGACTCCGACTCATTTACTACTCATTATTTCGGGCTCCGCGGGCCTCCGGGCCTCGGTGTTCCTTGGCAACTCCAATCATACCCAAAGTCTGCTGGTCACCGGAGATTGTTGGAGTTCTGACCGTGTTCGACAATCGTGTTTTTAAATCGGTGTTTTGAAATCAGTGTTTTGGTCCGGGTGAATATAGACGTGACTGACCGATTTTAGTGATTTCTCGTAAAGTTAATTATCAAAAATTCTGACGCTCTACCCAAGTGTCAGATCTGAAATACGAGATATGAGAGGTATAGAATTAATGATAGAAAAAGGATCTAAAGGCAAAGAATTAAATTATAAACAGAAAAAAAATGTCTACCCATCACTTCGTTTGAGAGTTACGATATAACGTAGTTGAAAGCTATGGAATGTTGATAGTATATAGTATAGTTCTACAACTATTCAATGAGTCACAAAATTTAGTGGTCGTTTTATGCTCAGTCTAAATTTCTTTAGATATCAGAAAGTGACATACAATGTAGTGACTCGATACTCCACAAAACCGTGATGATTAAGCCTATCTCACAGTTTGTCTTCACCTTTCTTGCTAATTAATCCTCTACTTTTCTCGTTAGTTCTGGTTTCTGGCCCTGATTCTTGGCTTGACTCCTGAATACTGCTCGGAAACTCCGCGGTGGACATATCTTGTGCACAATTGCAATTTTGCACCCATGAGATCTTTACCTCCACCACGAATCACTAGGCGAAGGCGGTGGAAACGTCTTAAAAACGCCATTTACTCCTTTTTCTCCCAGGGTTACGTATCTGATCCCGGAGCGTTTCTTCATTGCTCCAAAACTCGCCATAATGTGTCCATCATCAAAAAGTCAAGATTGAGTAGTCGGTTCAGAAAGAAAAACTTTACTGATGTTGGGTTGAGGGACGGAGCTAGCGCTGGAATCAAGACGGCAGGGTACGTGGGGAAATTGGCCACTAGAGCCTCTTTTCCTAAATTGCATCATCGTTCGTCCAGAGTTCATTTGACGGTGAGGTTTTAGTAGTGTTGCTTAAGTAGACCAGAACAAGAAAGAGATGGAAATGTTATGTAGAGATGTAGATGAACGAGATGAAGCCACTTTTATCGGGCGATTGAGCATTCAACTTCTCAAATGGTCTGGATCCTCATCAGTAATCTCCATAAGGTCCAGGCGATGATTATAACACTAAATGTCCTCATGAATATCCAGCCAAATTTTACGATTCGTATCAGAAGTAATTGATAGGGTCAACCACTTTTTGAGCAAAGGAATCGAAGACTGGAAAGATAACTTTATCCTTCTTTTTTTGCAGCCTGTTACGGAACATATTAATTTCTAAGTTACCTTCTTATGAGATACGAAAGAAGATAGATGTACTACGAGCCATCTATCGAGAACTCACACTGAAGATGGGTCTTCGACAAAAGCACATATCATAGACTAAGTACAGACCGGCTTCAGAAATTGCTACATTTAATGAGTCTGCAACGTAAAAACGAGACTATTGAAAATGACACACCTACAAGTGACTAAATCTGGAAATAGAAGCTATGGTTTAGTTGGATCAGGGTATTCGAATCAACAGTTCTTTGGACTGGGGGTGCTATAATGTTATAGTTTTTGAAGATATAATTGACAGACAGTCGTTGTCAGAGGTCAGTGGAATACAAGTACCAAGGGTGAGAAATCGTTTGGTATAAGTTATTTGACTATATTAGATGATGGTAGTAGAAGGATAGGAGAGGTAGAAAGCAAAAATCAGCATGAATTAGGACGAACAACGAAGTCGATGAAAAGTACATAGTCCGAGCCATACTGATGCATTTATTATAATAATCTTAGCTAGGAAATCCGCTCGAAAGCTTGGGCAGGACTACACTTTCCAACAGTATTGAAAAACACTGTTATCATCTGGTCCCTTCCAGAAAACACCTCAGATCTACTAACAACAGAACATACATCTGAACACATTTGGTTTGAATATCCTCATCGTGCGAAATGATGGAGTTACGAAAACAACCAACTTAAGATGAACCCGACAAAGCTAAGTTCATGGTAAAGATTATCAGTGTAAAAAAGAGTATTCCACCAATGATTACATAGTCGTACTGGTATGTCAAGTAAAAATTTAACCTGGCAAAGATTCCCCAAGTAAGATGTAACATTAACAGTATAGTCATAGTAAATTCAAAAAATAAACTCAATTAATTGTCAATACCTTTCGTATACTCCAGCAGATCTTTATATACCCCAAGATCACTCTATATACTACAGTAGTATCACATACAAATTAAATTACCATACGTACTCCTGGTAAATTCGTCATCGTATTGTCCTTATGAACGCTCATTTCTCAGCCTTAACATTTTATCTCATCGCAAAAAATCTCCACCACCATGTCAGACAAGAACCAGATCAAGATCAGCTTCTTCACCAAGGAGGACGAGTCGCTCCAGGTGCCCGATGCCCCCTTGTACGTTCCAGTTTCACTTAAGAGATATGGGTTGTCGGAAGTGGTGAATCACTTACTTGGAAACAACGGTGAAAACGATGCCAAACCCATTCCATTTGACTTTCTTATTGACGGAGCCCTTTTGAGAACGTCACTTCAGGACTACTTGACCAAGAATGGGTTGTCTAACGAAGCTTACCTTAACTTGGAATATACTCGTGCTGTATTGCCTCCTTCATTTTTGGCATCTTTCAATAACGAAGATTGGATCGCCAGTTTAGATGCTATCAACCGTGGTTCCAAGGCCTCTACCACCTCCAACGTGCCCCTCACCGCCGCCAAAATCTTGTCAGGAAGTTATGATGGTATTGTGAGGACTTACAATTTATCAGGAACAGTGGAAAATCAGTTTGTAGGTCATTCTGGTCCTATTAGAGCTGTGAAATGGATTTCTCCAACCAGAATTGTTTCTGCTGGTAATGATAGACAAGTCCGTTTGTGGAAGGCTTCTAGTGGAGATGTTGAAGATGAAGAAGAACCAGAAGATGGTAAAACTTTGGCCATTTTGGAAGCTCACAAGGCTCCTGTGTTAAGTTTGGATGTGGAACAGACCACCTCCCGTATTTTGTCTGCGTCTTACGATCATACAGTGGGTTTCTGGTCCTCTAACTATAAGGAAATGACTGCTATACAACCATTAGAATATGACTCAAATGTGTTATCGACTTCGTCCAAAAAGAGAAGAAAAATGGCATTGCAAGATGCTTCTATCAGACGTCGTTCGCCTTTGGCAATCTTAGAAGGTCACTCCCAGCCTGTGGAAGCCGTCATTTTTGACCATACCGATGCCACTGTTGGTTATTCGGTTTCGCAAGATCACACCATCAAAACTTGGGATTTGGTTACTTCTCGTTGTATAGATACAAGAACCACCGGCTATTCTTTGTTAAGTCTTTTACAATTACCTGAAAAGCACTTGTTGGTGAGTGGATCTTCTGCTCGTCATATCAACCTTCACGATCCTAGAGTCAACACAGGAGTCGAACAGACCACAGCAAAATTGGTGGGTCATACCAACTTCGTGGTGGGCTTATCAGCTTCTCCTTCTAATGAAAATATGTTTGCATCTTCGTCTCATGATGGTACCGTCAAGGTTTGGGATGTGAGAGCCGATAAATCTTTGTACACTATTACAAGAGACTCGGGAGTAGAAAAGGGGAAGGACAAGGTGTTTGATGTTTGTTGGGACAGCGAGATTGGAATCATCAGTGGAGGTGAAGATAAGAAGATTCAAATCAATCAAAATGTTTCTAAATAGGAAAGATGCGATGAACATGTTTCCATATAAGAAAGAAGCGATGATTTTGTTTCAGTTCAATTAAATTCAGACAATCTGGTTCTTCATCATTAAAAAATAGTTGACTAGCTCGGCTAGATCTGTATATTAATAAATGCATTATAGAGATGATGTAAACAAGATATCCATGAAATATTTGTATCACGATAACACTAAAGTGGCACGAATATTACAATCAAATTATCCACTTTTATCGAATTTTATAATTTTATTTCTTATCAAGAATATACCTTCAAAAGCATTTCATTACCTGATAATTTTACAAGTAAAGTGTCACATACTGAGATACCACCAACGGCGCTAGCCCACAAAAATCCAAATATCATCCAGTTGCTCTGACCATTTTCAAATGTTTTCAACGATATGATGATGATTAGTCGTAGTCAATTTAATTATCGTGTGGATGTTAGAAAGTTCGTAATTGGACCCATTTAACTTGTCTTGTCCGGCTTTACTTTTGCTAGTACTACACAGTTTTAATCTATAATATAATTTTATTCTATAACAACACTCTATTAGGACTATCTACAACATACTCGTTCACTGATTTGATCCACTATCTAATTCGATTTATTTTCTTTCCTCTTGGAAGTCCACATACTCAATCCGTAGTACCCCTGCCACATACTCTCCTTATCAGTAACATAACCTACCAATCCATCAGTATAGGGATTTGGATCGCGAAGGGAGTTGACGGTGTCTACGTCTTTCCATCCCATAGATTTTCTAATTTGTTTGAGTTCATCTGCATTTAACTCAACCTGAGCAGCAGTTCCATATTTGAGAGGACCCACGTTGATCCAAAATCCGTTTTTGATTTTGTTGGCTCGGGCTGGAGTAGTTAACGCTTGAATTTTGTCCAAATAATCCACTAAATTCTCAGCAGTATCCACAAAGAATGCACTGACAACAACCACATTTTCCCATTGGTCTAATTCAGGAATCGTAAAGTATCTAAAATCGTCGAGGTGAATACTCAAATTTGCAGGTTTAGTTTCGAAAGGTTCCAATCGAGTGGGTCGAAATTGGGTGTCTGTGGTGTAGTAATTGGAACAAGTATGAATCCCGGGATAAATTTCAAACGAAGCGGTATTATCCGTATTGGAATAGATAAACTGGTTACATAGATGCATGAGACCAGAATATTCCACGGCATGAACGGCCCCAAATCTTTGTCCTTCATCTTCAAGGGTAGCTAACGCATGGGCTATTTTTCCAAGACCACTTCCAGGAACGATAATACACGTTTTCAGTCTCATTTCTACTGGGATAAGTCTTTTCAAGTTGGTGGAGATGTAATCCATCATCGGCTTGGTTTCTTGGTCTCCCTGGACACTCCAGTCTCTAACATAATGACTCAAGGATTCTATAACTCTATAATTGGATGTCGAAGTTTGATTTAGGGCAGACTTGGACTTGAGGACTGCAAAGTCTTGGTACGATAACCCATATGACTGGATGGCGTGATCGGCAATGTTGGTTAAAAACTTCTGGTTAATTTGAATGGTTTGATCGATGCGTTTAAGCTTCTTTAAATACCCCACGTCCTCACATAGTTTTTGCTGTCTCCAGCTCATCAAACGGAACAACTTTCTTCTTCTTTCGTTAGTCAGTTTGGCATTTTCAGAGTAATTTTGAAGAGATTTGACTGCTTGTAACAATTCGGCCTGGCCATTTTCAGACAATTTTGTAAATTTTTCATGGCCAATTCCAGAGGTACTGGGAACTCCAGATACTCCGGTGGCACCCGAGATTCTACCGAGAAGACGGGATACCTTGGGGACCATGGATCTAAAAGTATCAGTACGAGAAGCCATATTTGATCCGAAAAATACCGCCACTAGTAAAGGAATCTGGGACTTTTTCAAGATCAACGAAAGGGTGATATAAAGGCACAGACAGGTGACCCCAGCGATAAGAACAATCTCAATGTCCGATAAACCACCTTGGTAAGATCTGGGCATAACGGTCAACGAGGTTGACGAGAGGGATGGGATACTTTTGGTATTGCACTATGGGTGTTTTGAATGAATAGGGACCCTCACAATGTTGTGGTATAGGTTCGGTCGGCTTAGTGATGATCCACTGTGTCTATAGTCGGACCCGAGATAGGAAGTTTTAGATTTAGAGCCGCGCGAGACATGAAGATCTTAACTAGTGGTTTGAATATATAAAGGTTGATAGGAAGAATCGGATTATTAAATTAAGCCCGACTTTTGACTTTCTGGATTTTTTTCAATTCACAGCTTAGTTTTGGATAATTTCTACTCATATTCAGTCGGTGGTAGTTGATTTGTGCTCGTGGATCTGATTTCGCAGTCTCATTTACTTCATCCTGTTAGACAGACTTGTCGCTGTTTTTTTCCTCACCTCGCACATATTTCTCCTTAAGTCGCGCTGACAGTGGCTAATCTCTCCCTAAAATCATACCAATCCTAGCTAAGTTTTTCCAGTTCTCGCTAACTCAAAACCACGCCTCCATCAATTGTTATCTCTTCAGTTAACTCATACACAGTACGACCCTGAGATCCAATCTTTCCCACTACTACTCGAGCCATCGTTGTCACTCTACCGTCTCCTTTATTAAACACAATGCACTCGTTTGATGACGTGACTCCTGTCAACATCAACCTGGAAGAGCCCCAGCTTTGCCAGATCCTCTACGATGACGAATACAAAAATGTCATGGGACTCTTGCTAGCACTAATGAAACAAAAGGAGTACTCTGAACGTGCCCTTTACCTCACAGAGTTGGGGTTGGAACAGTTGGCTTCTCACTATACCATCTGGGTATATCGGTACCAAATTTTGACTCATTTGCATCATGACTTAACCAAGGAATTGGATTGGTGTGAGCAAATAGCTCTTGATAACGAGAAAAATTATCAGATCTGGAATTATCGACAATTGATCATTAACAAAATTTTGGAAGATTCCAACCACTTTGACCCCCATCGCGAGAGTCCTTTAATCAATTCCATGTTAGAGGAAGATACAAAGAATCATCACGTTTGGTCGTATAGAAAGTGGTTGGTGGAAAAGTTTGATTTGTTTGAAGATATCAAGGAGAAAGAATTTATTGATGCATGTTTGTTATTGGATTTGAGAAATAATTCTGCCTGGAGTCATCGTTTTTTCCTCAAATTCAGTAAGAACAATTTATCAGAGGAGGCCATAGACCTGGAAATCGAATACACAAAAATCTTAATTGAAAAAGCTCCTCAAAACCCGTCGTCATGGAATTATCTCCTTGGTATATTTCAAAAAACTTCAAGATCCCTCATAAGTTTGCAACAGTTTTGTCAAAAATTGGCCGATTATTCTAACCAAGACGTCAAAAGCTCATATGCATTAGAAACCCTTGCAAAAATATATAGTCAACAGAAAAAGAGCCTGGAAGCGGCAAGGATATATGATTTACTCTCTGAAAGATACGATCCAATCAGAAAGAACTACTGGAACTTTGAAAAGTCCAAAATTATTTCAAGTTAGTCGACAATAGTTAGCTTAGCAGGATTCAATACGATAAAGGTATAAAAATAAATGTAATTCAAAAAGATTACCTTAACTAATTAAATACATTGTCGAGACAAAAAAAATGGTCCCTAGCAGGATCGAACTGCTGATCTCGGCGTTATTAGCACCGCGCCT
>JAKTXH010000087.1:0-21644 GCA_030561405.1 Suhomyces atakaporum
TACTCTGGAAAACCCATACTGCAATACTCTGGAAAACCCATACTGCAATACTCTGGATAACCCATACTGCAATACTCTGGAAAAAAATATTACTCAAGTAGGCTGGAACTTGAAACTATTTTCCAAATTAAAGTTTCAAATTATTAGTATTTTCGTCGCATGCATATACTGCTCGAATGAACATAGACATGTAAGACAACAGTATAAATCTTGAAATATTCTGGCAACTTAATGTTCAAAATAAGTTACTATCCGAATAACCTAGGTCCAATTTCTCACTATTCCAAAGTAATCGTGAGATTTTTAAAACATTGGTTATCAATAGTTATCATTATTTACATGATCCAACAATTAACTCCTTCAGAAATGTTAAGACCAGTGATCTCCCCAGGGATGAAGCAACGTATAAGATGGCTAGAAAGTAGTTAAACATCATCCATGCCACAATGTGATTCTCACCGACACTTCAACTAGAGGAGAAATATTTTGTATTCCAAAGACCGATTAATGCACTTTATTGACCTCGGGAATGGTATCCTTTGGATGAAAACACAAGAAAGCTTTTATGAAGAGAAGAGGAATATTAATATACATGGCCTCGAACTGATATCTGCAAATGAGTAGAAGAAATATATGTATTGGAAACAATATAAATAACGAAATGAATCACTATAAAGTAGTCGAACGTTTAAAAAATCAGAAAAAGTGCTAAAAATTTAAAAAAAACATAAGATTTAGCTGTTGCTAACAGATTACAGGAGAGTTAATCATGTAGATGTTTACCATTGAAAGTCACTTTATAACTCTAAAAGCAAACTCCATCATTCCTTGTATAACGACTACTCGATCATCCAGGCATGTAGCGTCAAAAGTCTTAAGAAAATTCATGAAAAGTGTGTGAAAAATAGAGTAACCAAACGTAAAAGTTCCAACGAGTTTTAATTACTTACAACTCTATCACATTACAAAATACTAAATTTTTGTTTATCATAAATACTCATCTAAATTAAAGATACTCTATAAGATTAATTTAGGGACTCTTCTTGTGTTCATCATGCTCTTCCAAATATTTCTTCCACTCTGGAACGGGTTTTGGGGCCCTCTTTTGAATTTCGGCTTCTCTCATGGAAAGCAAAATAGTACCTAATAAGAGTACCACTGTGAATGCTTGTGCGTATACTCTTGCCTGCACCAATTTCTGTTGCATAGTCATATATTTGTCTCGGTTGACATATCTCCAAGATCCATACAAAGAAGCTGCCCAAGCTCCGACAATGATCTTGTATTTATGTTCATTAAGCTCATGGAAAAATCTATCAGTTGTAGACATTTTCAGCAATTTCGCAACTGATTCTTCTTGTTGCTTTTTCAAAAAATCCGACCTGTATGTTTGCTCATCAAATCTTACAGACCCTTCATCAGCCCAAAATGCAGATATACCAATTGTTGGTACAGTCCAAGCAGCAGCCTTCACAGAGGGACTCATCCTCTTAAAGGGTATAGGATGTCTTCTTTTGATATATTCCATAAATACAAACGAAGCTCCCAAACCAATGACAAGACCTTTTCCACCTTCATAAAGAACGGCATTCCAGTGAGCGTTCTTTTCTTCGTCAGATAAGATTTTCATTATAATATATTATGAGTTATTGAATTGTTAATATTTCATCTTTTGGTTCTAAGAAGTTTCTTAAATAATTTTCGATTATTCAAAATGCGGGATTTGATATGAGCGGGATTTGAAAAGTACGCGGAACACATTTGAGCCGCGCTAATTTGGTGCACTTATATCTATCCAGAGTGACCTTTTTTCTGTTACAAATCCGGAAAAGAACGGGAAGCAAACGAGCTCAATAGTACCGATTTAGTCATAAAGATTTGTCATGAATTAGTCTATTTGCCTTAAGATTTATACAAACGTAGTTAAACTATATTGTTTACCCCTGATCCCTAATGATGTAATTCCTTTGCTTTTGGAACTCGGTTCACTTTTTGTCTTCTCTTATTAATGAATAGCAACTCACTATTGAAAGGTTGCATGTGCTTTAAGGCGTCTCTTTCTTCCAGGCCATTTTCTTTCTTTGTTCCCTCTTCTAACACTGACCAAATAGTAGCATTTGTTCCAGAGAAGTAAATGTCATCTTCTATAAGTTTTTCGTTACCAAGATAGAAGATTTCCATTAAGTTGGATGCACAAACAATTGCAGATTTGTATCCATATTTCTCTACACAATTAATACGATTTGAAAGGAAATCGATCGTATTATGAGCATCAGTGGCTGGAATCAGATAGTTGATTTCTTTACCATCAAAGACAGTGATGATAAATGCGTCCCATATCTGATCCATGTGAGATTTGGAGTCGGTCAATTTGAAGGCTGACGATTTAACTGCATATTTCCGCTGTCTTAAAGATATCAATCCTGACTTTTCCACAAAGCTATCAAAACTATTGGCTTTCGATGTAGAAGGAATTAATTCCACCTCTTCTTCTTGAGAGGTGTAATTGTCGTCATTTAAACTACCCTTTTTTCTCAAACCAATGATCATATTAACATCTGTTAATTCCCATCCTTCCACATTATTGAACCAGTATTGATGTTCTGTCACAGCATTGAAACCAAGACATCTGATTTCTCTGGGATCTCTCTCCACTCTCAAACAAATATTGTTTTTTGATCTTTTGATGTCTATTCTGAAAGTGTGGATAATGAGTGTTGGATGATAGAAATCTTCATAGATGATTGAAAATGATTGAATGGATGCACATCCACAAAACTTACAATGAGTGGGTTCCAGATGTGAAACTTTGAAAGTGGAAGGTTTATAATGTCCAACATGAAAGGTCTTTAGTACATATCCACGTTGTATGTCAATTAATTCAGCTGTGAAATTCTTGACTCTTACTATCATACCGACAAATTCCACAGGAATAATCAATGGTTTGTTCACTTGAATCAATGAGGTTGATGCATTTGCTCTAAGAGTTGGCTTAGGTTCCTTAATTGATGAACTTCTCATATAAATTGAAGTGAAGTCATTATCATCTACGAATGAGTTTGTCTTGGTCATTATTTCAGGTGTGATTGTGGGTCCTTGTTGGTTATAGAAACCTTCTTTAACAGGAAGTTTCTTGAATTTCCATCCATTATTTATCACTGTCCCTATGATAATGTCGTAATTGCTGACTTGACAGACGATTCGATCGTTGATTCTGGGTGTACTGACCTTCTTGACTGATATAAGGTAAGGTTTCTTCTCTGACTCTGGATACACTGAACTGATTATATTCAAAACTTTAAGTTTTCCATCAGTGCAAGAAAACAGCATTAATTCACCGCTTTCTAAAATGGTTATAAAATCATCTTTACTCAATTGATTTTCAATACCGAAGTCCTGTTGATTATTGATATATCTCTGTTCAAGTGGAGGAGGAAAGTTTCCATTCATTGAAGACAACGAGACGCTACTATTCCTTCTTGTTGATGGTGATATTCCTTGAGTACTCGACGTAGAGTGATTATCGATAGATCTTAGTTCTTTTTGTTTCTGAATAATTTTTCTGGCCAAAAATCCTGGGACTGTTCTTCTTCTGAAAAATGATTCGAGTATCTTATATTTTTTTTGCTCTTGTAGCTCAGTTGGTAAAGAAGTTTCCCATTTGTAGCTAAGTTCCTTTCTTTCAAAACATTTCACTAACCCATACTTGTAGTTTATCAAAATGATATACCTTCCCCCGTCACTAATATTAACGTGATTAATTGGCCAAAACTCTTTCATTTCACCTCCCACATTAACCGTTGTAGCGATATTTATTGGCGCGGGTACTGGTTGAATAAGGGGAGACCAGATAAGTATTTTATGATCCAAACCTATTGATACAACAAATGAACTTTTCGAATTTGTTTTGACTTTGATGATATCCAATGAGTGACCAGTAAAATTGTCTTTGAATTTCCTGTTTTCATACAGAACGGCTGGAAGCTCGATTGTATTGAAAAACTTTTTCTCGGATTCAAAATCACTTTCAGCAAATTTTAAACCCTTAACACGGATTGCTTGATTAACTGAAGGAGAGGTGGATTTAGTCAATCTGAACACAATGAACGAAATAGTAACAATAAATATTAAAATTGAAAGCAACTCCAAGTAATAGATGAAATTGTTAGTATTGCTTAAGATATTTAAGCCTCCTAGATCAATTATATTGTAGTTTTCATTCATAAGTTTAAAAGGAATGACCAAGATCCAGTGAGATGATACTGCAACTAAAAGAGCAATATTCATAACATATGTTAAGACGGAGCTATTGGTCGAATAATCCATTTTTAAAAAGAATTGGCCTAGTATGAACCTTTTAGGATTCAACGTTCTCGACGGCCTTAAATGTGAGGGTTGTTTTAATTTCAATAAAAAGGATGAAATGCAATTAACATCTTCATTGGCATTTAAAGGAGTATTTGACTCCTTAATTCGATCATTCAAAATCTTCGTATAATCCACCCTTTTTAAATCCACCATAATAATTCCCACGATATAAGTTAACAGAAGAAAACTCTGGATGATGATGGTGTACAACATGAGTTCGAGCATTTTCCAACATCTATGCTTAAAGTATTCATTACCCTCTGTACTCCAACATAAAAGAAAGCTAGCATAAAGATAAGCACCTACTGTGCCTAAAACATTATAAAACACTGATTTCAGTATTAACGGGAGGTCTCTATAACCCACGTATAACTTGTGTAATCTTTTATGGAATTCTGCCAGGTTGGATTCTGAATTTGTAAGGGTTTCAATGGTGATGAACAAGCTTCTAGAGCTGGTTACCATTATAGCTAACACATAAGCCGCTTTAGTAAATGAAGTCAGGGGTTCAAAAATTAGCTTCCAGGATTTATAGCCATGGATCATAGTTGTGAAGTTAACGGCAGCACCACATGAGATAAGAACACCCACCACCCAGCCAAGGACAAGCCCGAAGCTGGATCTGATTTTATGCTGATTTGCTATGGACACATAGATGTAAATAATGAACGATATCAAGGACACATGAATGAGGGCATTAGTAGTTGAGATGTAAAAGTTTGCGTAAAGATTTTGATTCTTTTGGAGGAGATAATATTTGAGGAAATCTCGTATGCTAGATGGTTTATTAATGGAAAAAGCTTCCTGAATGATGATATCATTGGGTGTTGAATTGATGAATGAGTTGACGAACTCGATGATGTTCACCAGCTTCTTATGAAGAAAATAGATTTTGATGTTTTTAGCGTCTTTAATTAAATGATTCGATTTGATTATTTGATCCACATAAAGATATGTTAAGAGATTATTCAAATCGTAGTTGAGGTATTTGATAAGGTAGACGTTGAAGATGGATTCGGATAAGTTAGGATCATCGAATTTCACTCTATTCATCGGCCAATCTGATATGGGGGATATTATAATTACATCATCTTGATATTCATTAGCCAAGGATTGTTGAAGGTGATAAAGTTGATTGAAAAATTGGAAATTTAGGATGTTTCTGCCCTCGGATCCCGCCGTCGACTGTTTGGAAAGACTTATTTTGGTAAGGTGTCCATAATTCTCACCTGCCAATTTCGATGCACCCAATTGTTTAATATGATCGGAACAATCTTTTGCCGGAAGCAATTTCTGATTTCGGAATAAGGAAGTTTGATCGATGTTAATTGGGAGATGTGAGTTGATTTTTTTGAATGAAAAGTCATAAAGCACATCATAAGAAAGTATAAATACCAAGATGGACGGTACAAGGATGATGGCTCTGGGATTGGAAATCACAAACGAGATCACTTTTATCACCAACTGTCTGTGATATTGATACAACGATTGGAACCTCATCCCATGTGATGATATTGAAATGGGTATACTTGTTTATGATGATAATTTAACTGAACCAAGCCCACTGATGCCAAGTGACGTGAAACTAACGTTTGTGGCTCACACGCACGAACTTGTACTAACCAAGTTGTACTAACGTGATGTCAACAATATGAAAAACTGGTGACCAACAACAAGGTTGAATGGAAGTAAGGTTGAATATCCGGTGGAATTTTAATTTTTACGCACGATTAGATCTTTGTACGAGAATATCCGACAATAAAGTATGTCGTAATATATCAAACTATATTGGATTATGAGGGTGTTCCGAACCAAAGCAGTTATACTAAGTTTGTTTATTAGATTTCCAATCTAACTCGCTTACACCCCTGTACACTCCATTTCCTTGAAATTGTTGTGTTTGACACACTATTTCGATATCTTACGATATATTTCATTACTTTGCAAAAGGTCATGCTGTAGTGTAATTTCAGACTAACTTTAATTTTTAGTGTTCTAACTAACTTAACTGAATCATATTATGTTGTAATTAGGCTATTTATTAATCATAATGGCTACATGGTCACCTATCTTAGCATCACCTGATCCTTCACCGCAAACGCCTTAACAATGTATAAACTTTCAAATCAGTTGAGAACAGTTATCAACATGGGTCATTGGTGTTGTAAGATTCACTGATGACTATAAGGTCTAAACGACTTTGGGTCATTATTTTGCACCTAATGATGCAATACTCAAACTTCCCATTTGAGCAAGAAGTTGATCAATCTTTCCATCTAATAACCCATTCGCGTACTCGTCTCTGGACTCTTGGTCCAAATATTGTTGCACCTGTGCAAGCCGGGAATAGCCCTCGGTACAGAACCTTAATTGAATCTTAACCAAACTTTCAAACGAAGGATCGTAAAATGGTACTCTTAATGCGATTAATTGAGGTAATTCTGTCTTCAATTGAACATTTAATTCATCGAAAATGTCCTTGGCAACCGCCAATTCCTTCTCGGCTCTAGGTAACTTACCAGCATCCTTGGCTGGTTTATCAATTAACTTTCTTACCTTAGCCTTACACTGATCATAATCTATCTTTTTATGAGCTCTCTTCTTGATAGCCTCATCAATCTCATTGAAATATCCGGCGAATTTGGTGATAGGATCCAAGATAGTCTCTCTGAATGGTCCATCCATTTGTTTCACTGTTTCTTCATCAAACTCCCTCACACATTGGGTATAGATATTACCCACATTGGAATAGATTGACTGCCCTTGTTTGGCTTCTTCATACAAATTGCCCACAATCTCGGCAATGGTCACTTGTGATGCTGTAACCGTTCTCAAAGAATCCAAATATCCTCTGGCTGACTTTTGAAGGTTGATCCCCGCTGTCTGTAAAGTTTTGTATCTTCTTTCTTCTACATCGAAGTCCTTGTCAATAGTTTTATCAACGTTCTTCACGGTGACTGAGGCACCTGCTCTATTGATAGCCTTTTTGAATCCTTCCCAAGACATGTTGGTGTAGTATTTCAATTCCCGATTATCCGCAGTCAGTTAAGGGTGACCATGGGTTCACGTGTCACGTGCTTTTACTCTGTGATCTGCACTATAATTAACACACCAGTACTAACAAAATCAGCCATGAGTTCCGAAGACGAAACAAAGGTCAGCGTGTCAGAGTCAATTGCTGGCTCAAGTCCAAGTCAATTACCGAGCAAGACTGGGTCTGAGTCTGGTATCACCCATGAAGAGTCACCCATAATACTTGCCAATGAAAAAGGTTCTAATGAAGACTCGATAGAGAATCCTTTGGATGTTAGTTCTATTGAGAAGACTCTTAAGGAAAGTACTCTCATCGATGAGGAAACTTCCCAAGAAACTGCTGCAGTTAAAACTTCCGAAATCGAGACCAATTCGGGAAAATCTCTTGACCTAGCTCCCAATAAAGATACACCTGATTCTGATCCAGCACACACAGAATCTTCTCAAGACAAGATAGACGAAATCATGGCGCTCAAAGCCAAAATCACCACCTTGTTGGCCAATATTCGAGACACGAAGCAGTTGAGCGAAAAGTTTGAAAACGAGAACCAGTACTTGCAAGACTACTTTGGTAGCTTGATGAAAAGTGGCGAGTTATAGTGTTGTCTTAATATGAATCTCATCTTCATATGTTGAGAGAGCAATAAGATAATAAGCATCCAATTGGTGAAAGAGTTCCTCAATTGCCAACCCTAGTGTTTCTCATTTGATCTCATTCTGGTGAAATTCATACATGCTACCACTAAGACGTCCAGCTAGTACCAGCTTCCTACAGCTCTCCCAGCTAGTCTAATCCACCTCGCGGTAATTGTTGCAAATAAGTCTCTGCGAAGCGCACACAATCTTGAAACACGCTTAGAGGAGATGACTCTTGGAGACAGGAACGTGTTCGTCCATCAATCATATACCAGGAGGACTTCGGTGGCTGCCAATGAAAAGTTTATGAGAGAAGCAATTCCCTTGCAGCTGCTCAATCCACAAACTTTTGATAACCGCCCAAAGGCTGCAAATGGAAAGACCAAGGATGGAAGAATTCAGCCTAGCCTAGGAAACACTGAAAATTCTCTGAAGAAATCGACTGTGGTGACGAAACCAAGCCTACGGCCAGTCAATTTGCCCAATATTAACTCAATCCCAAGCCACTTACCGAAATTGATACAAGGCGTTACCTCATTAGAGCCCCTGAATCTTAGATCCTTGCCCTTTCCTCCACTTGTAATTCCCAAAAAGCGTACACGCCCAGCTATTCAGGGATCGGAATCCCAATCTAGTACTGATGAGAGCTTCTATGAGGCTTCAGTCCTGCCATCACCGGTGCCAATTCCTATTTCTGAAGTCACAGAGCAAGCTCTGCCCGAAATTTTTCAAAAGATGTATCCTACCCTTCTTACAGAAATCGCATGTCCATTTGTCCAGGTTCAACCAGTATGCCACATGACTGATCCACTTCTTCCTAATGATGCTATACTTGATTTGCAAAAAGTGGATCGTTCTTATTTTACAGTCAGCTGTGCTGGACCATTACACAATGTCCCGGAATTCGATGATTTTGCGGACGATGAATTGAAGCTTCTTTTCATAATCAATCACGAGATAGATGAGTTGGACCAAATACCCACTCCAAAGAGTTTCTGGAAAAGATTTGCCTCAGCTATCTACTCATGGGTCATTCCCGTTGACTATTTTACCAGGTACCCGTGGGCCATGTATGTCACCGACACAAAGAATCCAGTGGAACCAATAGTAGACCAATCTGGAGTGATCGATGATTACAGTTTAGATCAGGCATACCAATTAATCTACTAGTGTATCTACTATTACCGATCTCCAGACACTTACAAAAGCCTCACATCCATCTATAAGTGTCGTTCTATTGTATTTTGCTAGTTTTTTATGATGTCTATAAAACATTGCTACCTTTTATGAATCGTATTCACAGTGTCGGGCAAACCTGCGTACTTAAAACCAGCATCCGTCGTTAATGAATTGATAATATCTCTGGTAATCTCACGTTCCTTCCACACTGATTTTGCTTCATGAATCAAAGTACTGGATACATAGAGTGAGCACCCTGCCCAAGGACCAAGTGACTTCTTTCCTGTTACGTTTTTCCCGGTCCATTCCAGAATTTTATTTAACAATTTGGATTTGAATCCTGGTATTTCTGAGAGGCCACCATGAATAATTATATTGTTTAGTAACAAGGGCCGTGAATCAATGTTTAATATTTGTATCTCTGAGAGCACAGCATTTTTGAACTTATCATTTTTAAAGTATAACTGTTCCAAGATGTCATAACGCATAGATCCAGGTATACAAACACCTTCTAGTTTGAATGAGCCTCGGTCCTCCTCTGTGCTATCTTGTACGTACATCCCACATTTTATAAATCTTTCCACGACCTCAAATAGATCATCTCTGGCTAGCAATTTTTCATTGATCTCAGGTTCATGTAGCCTTATCAATTGCAGGACTACCAAATAGTGTAAAGAAAGTCCTCCTAGTCCAAAATGCTCCAGTATTTTTGTAGAAACATCTCTCAAATCCACCACCAGGGCAATATTGAATGCTTCCCAGCCAAAATCAAGAACTAAACCATTTCGTTCACCTGCTCCGATAACCGTTAGAACTGATGAAGGAGTTGTGAGAATCGATTTCACTTTAAATTTGTTTAAAAGAAGGCCATACAACTGGAATTTGCAAGCCATGGAAAAGTTCTTATCTACCAATATCACCTTACACCTACGTGGAGAAAGTACCAGCTTGTCACGAAACATCAGGCTAAGAAGATCCTGAAGGTGCCAGGTCTCAGTGACTGAATCCGCCTTGGATGCTTGGTTCAAATGGATCCATTGATGGCGATCCGACGCGTATCTCGAACATAACTGGCGAGTGTCTTCGTCAAAGTACTCGGAACTTGTCAACTCTTGAAGTTGTTCTTCACTCAATGCTGAGCTGTTTAGGTCAAGTAGCTGAGGGTATTCCTGTCGATTGTGATAAGGGAACTTGGCACTAGTAGGTGTTATGATTTGTGGAGTGGGATCTCCTGCGAATCCCATACGGACTAGCCGTGAGCCCACTTCGAGTATGAGGGGGGTATACTCATTGGTGTTTGACATATACTGTGAAGAAATTGAGTTTTGTGAGCATTTAGGAGTACAAAAACCATTTTTGGGTACATGATTGAAATCGTTCATTTATAGCCAAAGTTGACATTGAATCACTTACATGGAATGTCCTCCCACTCGTGTTTATGATGTTTGGGTTTATTTTTTTAATTTTTACAAATTTATAAAAAATTTAAAAAGCCTGAGTTCAACCCTCATCTTTCAGTAGTGAGAATTCTATGGAACAAACGTACTAAAAGTGGTCTATTGTAGATAGTATAATTAGTGTCCTCTGACATCAGTCGTGGAGTGATACTTTTCAGAATTATACGCCAAATTATAATTGACGACGGAGAATGTTGAGGTTAAAGAGAAAACTAGCTTCCAAACAATTATTTCGAGTCTACATCGGTTTCCACACAAGATTCATATATTGTCAAAGTCAACTCAAAAATAATTTTGATACCTCACTTCACTAGAAGGCAACTATATTGGATTCACCAGTATACTTAGCTTGACCAAGTTGAACGTTGTTATTGGTAAAATCAACCACAAGATAAGAACGTCTCAAGAAAGTATCACCAAAAAGATTATTTCCACCCGATAAATTATTAGATAAAACACCAATGTAACATCCATTTTCGTTTCTGAAAAGCATATCAGAAAGTGGGACTTCGATAGTGACTGATCCAAAATTATACTTAATGGACTGGTTTGGAACGGTACAGGATGGAATATAAATGTAGCCATTATTGTAATTAGATCCACTAATACCGTTACCGAGCTCTCTTATCCATTCGTCTGGTAAATAGGTAACAGTACTACCAGTGTCTAAGACTACGTCAATGTTTCCAGGTATAACATTTCCATCAAAACCAGTCACGCTATTCAAGCGAACTTGAACGGCGATATCACTAGTGAGTGCAAGAGTACTCAACGATTCATACTTTGCGGTATCGACCCCTCCAAAAATGATAGAACCAGTACTATCCTGGAGACCATTCAAAAAAATAGAATAGGCTGTACGATTGATAAGACCCGCATTTTGCAAAGCGACGGGAAAGTTTGGATATTTATTGCCCGTAGATTCTCTACTCTCTGGCCCAACACCAAGGATACCATCTCTATTAGAAATGGGAGTATAGGTAACATCCCCAAACTGAAAGTTTTGTAAGGAATGACCATTTGGAATTTGAACAGTATCAAGAACCCAATTTCCAGTGGCGGAGGTTTGATCCACATAATTAATGGTGAATTCGTTTCCTGTATTCTGGAAGGAGGAAGAAGCCAGTGAATCAAATCCCCTACCAGTACCGGCGGACGTATCAATTACCCATAAGTCTGAACTTCCAGTATCAATATCAAGTTGAATTGGCTGGGATTGGGATCCAAGGTCTAAAGTGACTAAATAGTACGAATGCTTGTTATCCAAAGGAGCTGATTCAACTCCTCTTTTTGCAATATGGGTCAGATTTCCATGATGGACTTCAAAATCCAATTTGAGAAACCCAGGGCCAGCCCTTTTAGCAATATCAATACCCCCTTTATTGTCTGGTACAACGAGACCATTCACCAATAGGGAACAAGCAAGAAAAGCAAAGGCTTTGGCATTGAAGAGGGAGAAAGAAACCATATTAAAAGCTGAAGTATAGTTGATGGGTATTTTAGGACTGGGGTTTCTTCCTATTTATATTGATAAATTTTTGGGTAGTCCCATATGCGGTAAGCATTGGTAATTCAACCAACCCTTCGGGGTTGTTATCTTTGCGATAATTACAATTAAGATTGCCAAAAAATTAGGTGCCTCCAACCAATATGGATTTATGTGAGTTTGACATGTGGGAGACGAATTTGCTTGGCCAATGATCTTTCACCATTGATATTGACTATAAAATAAACCCTATTATATCTGTTTAGTGAAATATTGAGTTCGGGGTTCATTAATCCCACCAATGATAGATAAATTTGATGGTCTGTAAAATAGGTAAATGTCTCGTAGAATTTGTGCTAATTCTAAAGTTTATTTCGAATGTCTAATATTTGACGTGGTTGTAAAACCGATGCAAGCTTTATCCGTTTGGACCTTCAGAAAGAGTCTTACTGGATTATGAGGGAAAATTGGTCAGCAATTCATACACGTTTGTTCTGTAGATAAATCTCAACTTTTTTAGAAGCTAGATAACTTGACACCATTACATCCTTCACTTTAGATTCAAAAAAATGGTTTCATTATGGCAGTCAATTAGATATTATTCGGTTAATTGTACCTATCATAGCTCCTTCGTATTTATCTCGGAATGATGCAGAGGAGCTTATTTGTCAAACTGAAGAAGAAGCGAGTTCTGTCTCTACACACCACAATCAGTTAAAAACAGTCTATAGACCCAGGGAAACACAGTGGTTAATTGTCCCAGTGGTGCGCACTCCTGAAATATTTGTATTGGCCGAAAGAACACATATTGTTCCATCTATGATATCTAGTCTCCCGAATAATTATTTCGATAACTATCTATCTTCCGATTTACATTGACTGTTGACAGGTAGTAATTTCATCTTATCAAAAAATGTCTCAGTGAATCAACTTTACGCGGGGGGTGAGAAGTTTCGGAAAGATTCGAAAAGCATTGTTTTAAATTTAGGTGCAGAAAATAGTTTGTGGAGTTTAAAGAGCCATTCGGGTCATACCTCCGTGGAGTCTGAATGATTGTGGAGCATCTGCTATCTAGTGAAATATTTCTATATACATTAGTATACTATGTTTTAGGGTTTGGAGTGCAAAAGTCACAAAATTTTTTGTATGCTGCAAAGTACTCTTTGCCAGCCCAGTGTACTAGCCACAATGAGTACCAAATTAATACAGTGCTGTCTTTTTGTATTATCCAGCTTGGTTTGAAGCCAAAAATTTAATGAACATCTATATTCAAAGTGTCAGAGAGAATATCATCTCTTGCTTTTTAAGATCAAATTTAGAGTTTAGAATAGTCTGCTTAAGACCATACTTTCAATCAGGGCCCAGCTATTTATTCACAAGTGACATTTTTAGTTCCAACTGTGTCACACTAACCATCTACTTATTAGCACACCCTGGGATAACCCTGAATCCTTTTTTAGAAGACACATAAGTAAAGATCACGCAATGTTTCTAAATTTAAGAAATGATCTACCTTGAAGATCTTGACTCATTTTCAAACTGCCTTCAATTAAAGTGCATGTGGGGATACTTCTACATACTTCTACATTCAAAACCACATGATCTAAAATCCTCATAAGCAGCGTCTCAACTTAATACTTGAATATGCTCTATGGAACATTTTACAGAAGGACAATGATATATACCATTCGATTCCTTTCAAGGCTTATTGTCTTGACATCTGGGTCCTAGTATTGACTCTACTTTCTAAAGAGTCACAAGAGAAATAGTTACCATCTCTTGCATATCCTTCGCAAATCATTATTGTAAATCTCATCGATGTTCGTTTACTGATAAACCTTGCTCCACTGAAATTTGTAATCAAGAACAGGAAAATCCACTGACTACAAATAATGCAGATATCGCCATTATTGGATGACAACCATTCAACATGATATACACTCTCGTGAAAACCAGTACATTTGGACGTTTGGTTTATCATCTATCCGGAAAAAAATATTTTACTTACAAAGAGGAGCATCCGTACTATGTTTTTCGAGAAGATCAATTCAATCCAGATTCTCCAGCAGAATTTGAAAATGTCGCTGAAGAGAGTATAGAAGAAAAAATTCTAAATAAATCAAACAAATTACGTGATCGTGAACCTCAAGACACCAACATATACGTGGATTGGTATGGCTCAGATGATCCAGATAATCCTCAAAATTGGTCCAAACTCACAAAAATATGTATCATAGTGCAGATATGTTTCTTGACATTTTCTGTATACATTGGTTCGGCCATTTATACACCAGGTATTGCTGACATTCAAAAGAAATTCAATATTAATGAGACGAAGGGTTTCTTACCTTTGACACTGTATGTCATTGGATACGGAATTGGGCCTATGGTAATGTCTCCGTTATCTGAAAATGCTACGGTTGGAAGAACTTCAATTTATATAATTTCATTATCAATCTTCGTACTTCTACAAATTCCAACAGCATTAGCAAATAACTTTGCTACTTTGTGTATTTTGAGAGTTCTTGGAGGGATTTTTGCATCTCCTTCATTAGCTACTGGTGGTGCATCCGTGGCAGATGTCTTACCTATGACTATGGTCCCATTTGGAATTTCAGTATGGTCTTTGGCTGCTGTTAGTGGACCGGCTGTTGGACCATTAATTGGTGCAGTGTTAACTGTCAAAGGAAGTTGGAGATGGACTTTCTGGTTTATGGCTATAATCAATGGAATAATTTTGATTGTTCTATTTTTCTTTCTACCGGAAACATACGGGCCAAACATTCTATTGCAAAGAGCTAAGCGTTTGAGAGCTAAGACTGGTAACATTAGAATCACAACTGTGGAGGAGGTAGCCAGTACCCATGTCGAAGCTAAACAACTTGTGGTTGACACTTTATGGAGGCCGTTTGTTATTTTTTTAACCGAGCCAGTTGTTTTTCTTATCGATATCTACCTTGCCTTAATCTACGCCATGATGTACCTTGGATTTGAAGCTTTCCCATTGGTGTTTATGGGAGTCTACAAATTTTCTCTAGTGGAAACTGGTGTTAGCTATTCCGGGCTTCTTATCGGGCTTTTGGTAGGTTGTATTTTATACTTGTTGTGGATCAAAAAAGCTCTTACTGCAAAATTTATGAAAGGTGAAGTCATCATGCCTGAACTTTTTCTTAAGGGTACAATTGTGGCGGGTTTTTTCATTCCTATTGGAGGCTTCATCTTCGGATGGACTGCAACTGAGGATATTCCCTGGGTTGCACCGTTGATAGGAGCTGCTGTTTATTCTGGCGCCGGGTTTGTGGCTTTTCAAACATTGTACAATTTCTTAAGTATGTCATTTTCCAAATATTTAGCATCGGTTTATGCTGGGAACAATTTATTTAAAGCCGCTTTGGCCAGTATCTTCCCATTATTTGGAAGCTCTTTATTTTTGAACCTCAAGACCGATCGGTTCACAGTAAGTTGGGGTTCATCGGTCATAGGATTTATTGCTCTTGCAATGGTCCTCATCCCTATCGTTTTTTATCTCAATGGTCCAAAATTGAGAGCTAGGTCGAAATGGGCAAATTAATTTATTTCTTCGGTAAGGGTAGGTTTAGATTTTTCATTTAAATTGACGGCCAAATGGGGTTGGTATTATAAGCAATTGTAATTCAGGATTGGCGGAAGCATGATACAATTTGGTATTTCAGGAGAGAAGTTTTCAGGGAACAGTTTCTGTTAAACTAGCCAGTAGTCTGTTTTAATTTACCTGTATGGTTCACGCTAAATCCTAATCCTGGTTTTCCTGTTAAATGTTTGTATTAATATATAACAGCTTGATTAGAGTACCTCTATGTATTGTATATGTTTGTGCATTTTAAACTTCTCCACTAGAGTATTGTGACGTGTTTGGTACAAGCATATTTACTATTGAAACAAACTGGAAAAATCATTAATTCCTTATTTGTTCACGTTTTGGATCTAATATTAAAGTACTTGCCATGCAACGACCGGGAGTTATTATACTAGATGTAGTAAGAGAAAGTGTGGCGGGTGAGTTTTTGCAATCTTAACTTATTCACCTTCTAATACTATGATGTGAATTCATCTCCCTTTCTTGAATTGCATTGTTTTCGTGACATTGGCAGTTATTGTAATCTATAAAAGATCAAAATCATCATCATCAATATCCATGAAGTCGTCATTCTTGGTCTTCTCATTCGCTTCTTCTTCCTCTATCTTTCTTTGGTGTTGTTTCTGGAAAGATTCAAGTTGCTCGAGATCCCAAACAGACACTCCTTCTTGGTCCTTAGGGTTTGCTGGTTGGGCCAAACTTCTTAAAAACGTCTTTGCTGTTGCTAAGGCCATATCGGTCGATAAATTGGTATCAGAATCCCTCAATGCCTGAGCAATCCATTTGGGTAGCTGGTTTTTTTTCTTGGAAAATCTTCTATCTGCTAAAACCATGATACCATAGTCATCCTTACCTCTTAAAACTCTTCCTAGACATTGAGCAGCATGTCTCATGGCATCGAAAGACAAGAAATCGTTTTCACGAATTTGGAAATGGTCCCTCATAAACTCCAATCTGGCTTTAAGAATTCTAGATTCGGTATATTGGAAGGGAATACCAATCATCAACACGGTACGACCATAATGATGATCAAAATCAATACCTTCACTAACTTTACCACGAGCAACAGATAATAAAATGGCTCCTCTTCCATTGGAGCATGCTTTTCTATAAGTTTCCAAAGCCAAAGACGTTTCTTGGGCGTCAGGGGTCTCCACTAAAATTAATTTATACTTCCACACTTCATCCAAAACACCCATATTTTGCCACATAGAAATGATAGATTCCATATATAAATAAGATGGGAAGAAAACCACCATTCCATCGGGAGTAATCTTTGCAAATTCAATTAATAAAGAACCATAATTTCTAACCACAGAAGGGTCATTTCTGATTTCAAATCTGGACGAAATAGAGACTTGATCTGATCCCTTCGTTACAATAAGTGGTAAGAATGATCTTCTGGCTAATGTCATAGTGTACGATTCCTGAATGACAGTTTGAAAGTTCAACATCTTAGGATACATGTCCAAAGGAGAGATGGTTCCTGAGGTAATAATCACTGATGAGAAACGCTCAAATACCGGCTTGATGGCAATAGAAGCATCCAAACATATGAAATGAAGAATAGGATTCGGTACGGTAGAGCCTTCAGTTTCGAAAGGTTCCAAGATCAACTGGAAACCCGTTTCATATGTTGATACTAAGGTAGCAAAGGTGGCGATATCTTTAAGAGCATTGAAATCTTCAATTTCATTCAATTCCAAAGTACGAACCAATAATGATAGTCTTTCAGAACAGAATCTTAAAGGCTTTCTATCAATAAACGTCAATTCTTTGAGATGCTGTAAGAAACTGACAGGGGTTTCACTGATGACATGCAATACTTTCATTCTGGTCTTCAAATATTCGATAAATCTCTTCAAAAATGAGATGAAATGCTCTGCTTTTCTGATATTACCTGGTATTGCTTCATCCAATAAGTCTTGCGGCAAAATAGGGTTGCTCATGAACAACTCTTCTTCCCTATCCACTTCTGCCTGTCGCAACCCTTCGACCAATTTTTCATATTCATTTTGTAGTTTTTCACTATCTTGAGCCTTCATTTCGTTGATAGCTTCACCCAACTTGTTTGCACCTCTGGACGCTCGTTTCAACGCATCATCTGTCAAATCCAACGATAACGATTCAATACAAACGTTATCGATATTGTGAGCTTCATCAAAAATGATAATACTATCTTTAGAAAGCTCTTTGGACACTCTCTCGGCGATTTTTGGATCCAATAAATAATGATAGGAATAAATGACAACATTACAAAAAGGAATCATTCTTCTGACAGTGAAATATGGACATGTGCCTTCGTCTTTACAATATTTGATTAAGGAATCGAATGAATATACTCCTGGAGGAATTAAATTATGCTGTTCCATTTCATTGAGCTTTTCATGGAAAGAACACAAGGCGTTTTTCTCTGGATTACTCCTCTGTTCCTCTTCAGTGATTGCTCCCTTTTCAATCTTCCCCTTCAACTGACCATTAGTGATCCGTCTACATTTTTCATCCACAACAGTTCCCTTACGTTCCTTTGAAATGATGGGATGAAGACACAAATTCTTTCTGGAAGTCAATCCCAAGCCTCTGAAATCTTCCACGTATCCCAACTCACTGGATCTGTAATCCATCAATGACTGCAATTCAATCAACGCTTTTTCAATCTCTGACATGGTACGAGAACAGTAAACAATCTTACGGTGTTCGGGATAATGCATTTGGTACGCCACTGTCAACGAAAGCAATGACACCGTCTTTCCGGTTCCTGAAGGCATCTCCAAGATACAGTTTCCCCCCACATCCAATGTCTTTTTGATATCACTCATATAAGCATATTGTTCCGGGTATATCCTGGGATAGGGGAAGAGCACCGGCAAGTCGTCGATGTAGAACTTCATGTTGTGATTAAATGGTAGAAGGTATAATGAAAAGGTATAAGATGCTGTTGCTTGTGGTCGTGCGGATAATCCAAGTATATAGAAGTGATGAATAGAGAAAAAGGTTTTGATGTAAAAAATTGGAAGAGGAGTTTCTGTTGGGGTCGGTTGTTCAATTGAATTAGATAAATACCAACACATTCACAGAATCATTTTCTCTACTGTGTGATTTACTCATTTCACCAGCTTTAAGTGTTTACTGAGACAGATTGGGAATATAATGGTACATTTTGAAGATCGAAAAACTGACTAACGACGTTTCAAGTTCAAAAATACATGATCGGGATTTATCTTTGAGTAAAATTCCGCAACTAAAGCTAATAGACTATCCTTTTTAAGCTCAATATTCTGCTCGTGGTACTGATAGAGTTCACTTTTGCCTTATTATTTGTATTTGTAAGTGTTTGCACATTCTGCATTTTTTTTATCAAACCTCCAGAAATTCATCGTAGTTCCTGTGAGGATGTGTCTAGATATGGTGAAAAATTATTAAAAATAAGAACTGAATGTGTTCAGGAAGCCAGAAACAAGCCATCTCTGGGCTACGCGTAGATCCTGAATTGAATTTCCACTTTCACCTTAACTTGTATGATTGGAACTTACAATAAAGGGAAGGTTCTAAACTTGAAAGAATACATACTAAGATAAATTGCATCGAATCTGGAATGGCGGGCTCTTTGAAAAAGAATTATCGCAACAACAATGTTCGAATTGTTTATACGAGCCAACCTGAACTTATTTCGATCTTCTGAGATATTGTCAAAAGAGACATTTAATTTCGCTACATTAGTTATCCTTTATAAGCATACTTGTTCTCTCAACTATATAAAATCACTTCTTGCTCTTCAAGATCTGTCCAACGGTGTCACCAATTGATTTTTCGAGAC
Organism: Suhomyces atakaporum; assembly: GCA_030561405.1. NCBI lineage: Eukaryota > Fungi > Ascomycota > Pichiomycetes > Serinales > Debaryomycetaceae > Suhomyces > Suhomyces atakaporum. The sequence goes on from JAKTXH010000087.1 coordinate 19,593, forward strand.
CAATAAATTCGAATCCTAAAATCTTTCTTGAGTTAGAGTCATCGGTCTCAGCAAAATCGCTCTTAAGTGATTCACTTACCTTGGAAGGCTCTCCTTCTGGAACAGTACTTCTAAGCTCAGGGAATTGCTCACGAATGATATTAACAATTACCTGCTCACTAAAAGGACCATTTTGTACAATAACTCTTTGGTTTGCAGCATCTTTTTTCTCGCTTGCAATGATATGAGCCTTAGCAACATCTCTAACATCAGCATAACTACCCTTAAACTGAGGTAATTTATCTGTGGCCTTGAGTCTGAGATATTGGTCGATAATTTCAGAGCTGGCATTCAAAGAGCCTTGACTTTCAAAATCAAAGGCATGAGGACCGAAAACGTAGACTGGATTAACAGACACAATCTCAAATTGAGGATTCTGCTCTTTTTGGAATTTCCATACCTCTGTTTCAGCGAGAGTTTTGGATCCAACATAACCCAAAAATCCATTGGTGGTAGCTTGTTTCCAAGAAATTTGTGTCCAAGTACTCTCAGTATCAATACCATTCTGATGGTTAGGATCAACCACCTTGCTGAAACCAATGGAAGCGTAAGAAGAAGTCACCAATAATCGCTTGAGATTAACTCCATACTTGTGAGCAGAGTTCAAAGCGTTTCTGGTACCTTCAACAGCAGGGATCAAAAGGTTTTTCTCAATTTCTTCGCTCAGGAAATTACATGGCGAAGCAGTATGGAAGAAAACGCTGATTTCAGGGTGTTTTTGGAATACCTCATCAAAAGCACCAACTGCACCAATATCAGCAATAACAACGTAATCAAAATTTTTTGGAAAATTCTTCTTCAATGCCTTACCCTTAGAGTCAGACCTGACACTTCCAATAACATGGTAGTGTTTTTCATTGGGCAATATAGCCGTTAGCACCGGAGACAAAAGCAGTAGTCATTATAAGTTATTCTGGGTAAAATCTAATTAAAATCTAATTGGATGTTTGAAAACTATACGGATTAATCTACTATTTATACCTGGTGGTCAAAGGTATTATTAATGTGATTTCTTGGGGTAAGCGTCAGTAATTGGTATTCGACTGCAAATTAACCAAACCCCGGTGAAACAACGAGTGTTAATTTCTCAGACCCCTTCAATGCCATGGATTAGTAATTGGATTCTGTACCATTTATCCTATTTTGGCTTCAACCTAAGCACATATGTATGCACATTTTGTTTCTTCTCCACAAATACTCGGATTCTTTCAAATTACAAACCTTAAAAAAGGTCGATTCGTAATCAGGGGTGAATCACCGCAGTGGCAAGGGAATTGAAAAGTTATTGACGAGTATAAATTTGTAAGCTAGAGTGACACGCTGAACGGAGGCAAAAAAATCCGAATTATCCGAAGGTAACAAATAACCATAACAACAGTGTAAAGGAGTTTCATAAAACAGAATGTATGTTATACAAAAAAATGATTCCGCCCAGGATCGAACTGGGGACGTTCTGCGTGTTAAGCAGATGCCATAACCAACTAGACCACGCAACCATTTCTTGAAAAAAAAGTTTATTCTTTTCACTTTACGTGAAGTTTTCTTTTCACTTCTCTCCAAAATCACCCTTTTCCCGCCTAAGTCTTATCCTTCCTCTACTAGCATAGTACAGCTTAAAAAAGCTTATATTCATAAACTAGTAGATAGATTATAATACACGGATTTGCAAAAAAAAAAAAATTTCCATTTTTCAATTTCACTAGCTCCCCATAGGAGATGCACCAAACTACATGTGAGATGTGAAAACAACAAATCTTTACCTTTTTCAATCTCTCTGCCATATCGGCTGATAAGGGTTGTTGATGTAACAATACCGAGGTGAAATACCATCGTCTGGTAAGCAAAAGGAAGTTTTGGTAAAAAAAAAAAAAAAATAAAAATTTCTTCTTCTCATGGCAGAATCAGAAATTCCCATCAGCGCCGAGCGAACCACCCATCCAACTGTCTTACCAGAACCCCCCGACCCGGGCCCGACCATCCTGACAAGGACAGCCTCCTCCCTGGACACCTTCG
>JAKTXH010000088.1:0-15329 GCA_030561405.1 Suhomyces atakaporum
CTTCAATTCTTCGGACATTCGGACTTATTTCCGTTTTGTTGAGCTCGTTATCCGTTCTCCGGTCTCGACTCGCATCAACTCGTTACAAGAAAATAGGCGAATAATAGTATTCTAATTGATTAAAAAATGGCGATTTCTCAAAATGGGATGCAGATTATAATAAACTCCCCGTACGCATAAAGAAAAGATTTCAGATTATTCGCTAGCTCGTTGAGCACTTGGTTTCAATACCTTTTATTTCTCCAAGATTTATTTCTGAGACTTGTATAGCTCCTCACCAAAAAGGACATCACAGCCTTCAGACTACTGAAATCCTTCTTTTCCCGGTTTCCCCAACATACCCTATTCTCACTAAGGCTATTTGGAGCTTTTGGATTACTAGAAATACAGTTGTAACTAAAGGAAAGGAGAGCAAACTCATTTTCCTTTAATTTTTTGATACTCAAAATAGGTTCTATCAATAAGAATCGACTGTCCTCAACCAAAGTGTTTACTTTGACCCAATATCTCATTATATAGAAGATTGATCCAGGGGGTACCAACACACGTAGCACTGACTATAGGCGACCTGCTAGTTACATTCTCATACGAAGCTGCCTACCCAGTTACACCAACCGACTTGTCACCATATAGGTGACGTAACGTTTTGCTAATAATTCTTCAACTACTAGTTTGCGAACTCAAAGGCGTTGTACTGAATTTCCGTTAGCATTGTATAATCTAAGGATAATACAAAATGAAAAGAGCTATGAACGGTACTAAGGTGAGGAACTGGCATTTTTCTGAGTAATGTATACCAGTATAATTCGAGATCCATAGAATAATAGGAATCCCTTCAAATTTAGTTGTTTGCAAGTAGCACTTAACTACGTGTTAAGCTAGAGTTGGGAATAGAGTGCTTAGAGTTCAGGGCCAATTATTCAGTACAAGTGTCCATCAAAATGCTTTGAAAAGCACTCCTACAAAAAGATTGAACTGAAAGTTCTACTTATATTATCGATAGTCTATTATTTGCCAGAATAAATAAACTATAACTCCTTGGGTTCAACTTTCCACTTTGATTTTCTTATTGGCTTCCAACTTAATCACTGGTGAGGGATTCTTTCTGTTAACTCGTTCTCTCACCTCAGTCTTAACTTCTATTTTAATTCCATTGTCATTTATCTCCGACTTAACATCCATCTTCGTTGTTTCGATTTCTTCCCGCTTCACCAGTTTGGTTACTGTGACTTCCTTTTCAATGTTAGTTCCGTTATTTAAGTCCACTAAATCAGCAGTGAACAATACTGATTGAGCCCAGCCAGCATATGGCCCAAATATGTTTTTGAAATGTTCTCTGATAGCCTTGTAAACTACTTTGTTCATAGTCTTCATGTCCTTCTTCCCCTTGAATTTATAGTCACGAATGGCTATCTGATAAACATGGGTATCCACAGGTACAACATCATGTTTATCTAAAGCCATCAAACAGATACAATCAGCGACCTTGGGGCCAACTCCCGTTAACTGCAAAAGGAACTCGTGTGCTGTTTCATAATCTTGTTCTCTGAGTCCATTCAATTTTTCAATTGTAAGTTCAGGATCAGTGCCGGTTAATTTACATGCGGTTTGATGGATATATTTTGCTCTATACCCAAACCCAAGCTCTCTTAGTTTAGCTTCAACCAGGCTCTTTGCAAGAGTTTCAGGTTCGGGAAAAGAATAGTATGGAATTCCTTCGTATTCATTGATATACTCACCGTACTCAACACAAATATTCTCACACATCTTGGAGATTCTCTTGACATTATTGTTTGAGGAGCAGATAAATGATATGAGAGTCTCCCATGGGTCTTGGTGGAGAATTCTGATCCCTCTGAACCCTTCAAAAGGGGACATTTTGGTAGACAGATGATATTTTGCATGTTGAGAAGACCAGTGGTGGTATAACTCCTGAAGGTTTAAGTTTAAGCTGAAATAGTCCTGGATAAACGAAAGTGTCAGTTCCGAATCCTTTGGTGATGGATTCTTAGACACCAGCATCACTTGCGAGTAATGAATATACTCATCATCTTGCTTGAGAAGCACAATTCTATCACGTATAGCAAAAGACCAAACGTTGTGAATGTTTTTCCAGCGGAAGGTTTGGCCACATCTGAGGACTTTGGAGAGACAGAGCTCTGATTCTTTTATAGGGAACTTTTTCCAGAAGATGTCAACTGTCATGATCAGAAAACTTTAAGAGTCCGGATTAGTTTAATTATGTGCATACGCGTCAGTAGTGAAAAATCATTATTTTAGATAATGACTTATGACTTTACAGTTGATTGGTATTAACCATTTATATTAGCTACATTATAATACACTACTCATTCTTTTCCTTTTCCTCTTTTTCTTCCTTTTCAGACTCTTCTTGATCATTTTCATCTTCTGCTACAAGAGTCTTTGGCTTCCAAACTTCGAAAAGACGATCTTCGCCAACAGTAGCATAAAGGTTTTTGATGGTAGGGTGGATATCTAAATCATTAATTCTGTTGGTATGGCCAGCATGGATAAACTTCAAACAAGGATCGACCTTTGACGTTTTACGTTTTGAGTTCTCAGCATTAGGATAGACGAAATCCTCATCGAGGTTGGTCAAGTCCCATTGTATGACCCGTTTATCCAAACCCCACGATATCAATGAGTTGGGATCATTAGTCAGATCCCATTTAAGTCCAATAACAGTGGCACCATGTCCGTAAAAGCGACGGATAGGGGTGTTGTGGTTTCTGAGATCGTACAAGTTGACGGTGTTATCCTTACCAGCTGTAGCATACAATGTTTGGACATCTGGGTGGAAAGCAATGGCGTTTTGAATGTGGGAGTTTTGAACTTGAATAACTGGTTCTCCAGCAACTCTTATATCATGAAATTGGGTGGTGAGATCATCAGAAACTGACCCAAAGATGTCCTTGGCTAATCCATTCACCGAAAGATCGTTGACGGCAGCATGATGGTTTTTAAACAAATGGATAGGAGTTGAAGGTTTCAGGGTATTCCATAACGCAATCTGAGAGTCCTTGGACGACGAGAGAAATGCCTCATTACTGATCCACTCAAGTCCATAACCTTCTTGCTTATGGTAGTTATACTCCAAAATATCGTTATTCACCAAATTATAGGAATGGATGATACCATTACTATTGAAGGTTAACGCCTTGTCACCATCAGGGGAAAGTCTTAACTTATTGATCTCACTGGGTTGCTTCCATTTGGACAAGATTCGGAAGTTGGAGGTCTCGATGTTGCTTAAAGGAATAGGTATACTCAGAGCGTTGGGCAATGTAGTCCCAAAGTCTGGAGCTAAAGTGCTGGGTAAATCAATGGACCCCAACTTCAAATAATTGTATTCTTTGGTGTTTGTTCCTATCAAGTACTTAACATTGATCAGGTTTTTGTTTTCCGAATAAGCATAATTGGGTAACCATTGGACTACTAGTGATGGATATTCTAAGGCATTGGTATGGATGGTATCGTAAAGCAAAGGTACCGATTTTTTCCAAATCTTGAACTCTTCGTTGGCGATCTTTTCATGTTGTTGGACGTCTTCCACGACCTCGCGTTCTGCAACCGTAAACTCTGTCATGGTGGTGATGATTGTATCGTTTGGTTCGCATTCATCAAGATTGCCTAAATACAGGATGCTGGCAGACAATGAAGATGGAACTCATAGTCTTTACAAAGTGTATAGTGAATGATGGAATATTTATAAATATTAGAGGGAATCAGAAGAATTAATCAGAGATTGTTTGTGTGTTAAGAGATGAGTAAATTTAACTTGGATAGGCTATTCATTGTCTTAGGAAGTTAACGTTTTTCAAAATTGACATTTTCATATAGTTTATTAAGTGACAACCAGAGATTTGTACACCTGGGTAAAGCGAATTGATAAGCGGAGTAGTGACAGCATTCAAATTATGTACCATAAATGGTTAATTTGAGTATTCAAGAACTCTAAAATTCAGACGTACACTCAATAAGTAATATAGTAATGAAGAATTACAGTGTAGTTATAACGAATCAATTGCTTACTCTTTTTGGATAATTTACTTGGCTCTTTACACTGTTATATGTTTGCTACCCTTCCCGCAACCAATCCATACAGATCTATAGATGATGTATATTAAAATGTGTTTTATTGAGATTATTTGTTTGACCGGCAGATGATGTGAAACGTTTAGACTATCCAGTAGAATTGCCACAAACACCATTTTATTACACCTTTTGATACAGCAAATTGTCACTTCGTTATTATAGCCACAGTTGATGGCATTTGGTTGGACATTTTGAATCTCGAATTAGTTTTGAAATGGATCAGATTCCAGCAAATTCGTCTGTCTCCTCTGGCTCATCGAAAAAACGACTGAAAGTGGCCACTGTTCCGTAGATCAAGCTTCCACCTACAAGGGTAAGCACGGTCGCTGTCTTGGTGAGTATGTGGGAATGGTGTAAGATGACGGGTAAGGCTAATCCTGAAAAAAGGAGAAATGCAGAAACAAAGAGACCCGACTCCTGGAGCGCTCCGTTTGCTGAAGGGTTGGAAGGGTCGAAGTTAAAGTCGTAGTCCGAAGAATTGGCAAGGGCTCCGGTGATGGCAATGGGGAGGTGAGCCACTGCAAAAATGAGACCGATAATGATGGGGAACCAATTGCCATAGATGCCTGCGAGGATCACGAGGAGGAACCCCATAGAGAGGATGACCGAGAGGCCTATGATCTTGTTGAGGGGGTTTGATTTGTAGGAGGCAGTGGAGTTCATGGAGGTGGTGAGTGAGTGCGTGATAGGCTTAGGCTAAAAAGTGATATTTGATAGAGTGGAAAGATGAAGAGGTTTTGGAATGTAACAACCGGAACTTGTGAGTATATGAGAAGCGAAGTGTATATGAATCCAATTGGGCCCCCAAGTACGAAAAATAAAGGGTGCTTTCTGGAATAAATAGTATCTTAAATCGTTTACATTCTAATCCTCTTATAGGTGTAGGTACCGTATCCATATCATATCCGATATTGCAACTTCACAGTATTAGCTCATTATTAAAAAATGTAACCATGTCTCAGGAAACAGATCAAGGGAAACCTGCTCATTTGGACTGATTTACCTAAGATTATTTAGCCTTACTACGTTGTATCCATCATATTTTGTAATCTAATTAAGTGGTTTCAATGATATTGTCGTAAGAAAAAATTCACATTCACGAACTAGTGTCGTATCAATATCCATAAATCAGTCCTGCCTCGAGATATCACTACATACACCTTCCATTCCGTTGGTTAATTCAATTTTAGTCTCAATACAGTCTTGCCAATTCTCTCACTCTTTAAATTCATATCCACTCACTTATTATTCTCATAAATTAACCACCCTCCACACATAACACCTTCCACAAATCACTTCATCCATGTCATACACAGAACTTACCAATCCGTCCATAACCCCTCCCAAACCTTTCAAAGCCCCTAGCATTCCTCCAGGATTTGCAACAGAACACGGCAAGGTTAAAACCGCTCGTCCCACCAAACAAGACGACTCCAAAGTGTCGGAACTTAAAGCCAAAAAGGCGTGGGAACTTGCCATTGCGCCAGCCAAGTCACTTCCTATGACGTTGATCATGAGTTATATGACCGGAAACTCACTTCAAATCATTCCCATGACCATGGCGTTTATGCTTGTGTGGAACCCAATCAAGGCAATCTTTTCAGAAACAAACACCATGTTTAAAGGGTTGGCCACTTCTGAAAACAGTACCACCATCTTACAGACTAAGGTGGTGTTCGTGGTGTGCCAATTGCTAAACATGGCTGTGGGAGTGTACAAGTTGGGAGGAATGGGGTTGATACCGAACAGAGAGGGCGACTGGCTCGCATGGAAAGAGGCGGTGCTGTTTAAGGAACATCTTGCTTGAATAGAGTTGTATCAATGTTTAATAAGATCGAGGGTTGAAAGAATTATATCACTGATGACCGTAGTTTATTCTTGATACAATAGTCTATCTGTACGTTGGAATTAGTTTGTATTATTCATGTACCCATGAGAATATATATACACGGTCTATCTAACTAGAAGTCTTTTCTGAATCGTTTTTTGTATTGTCCTTTGAGTCCTTCTCAACTTTATCTTCTGAATCCTTTTCTGCTTCATCTTTAGAACCTACTTTCTCTTCGGAGTCCTCTTCTGAATTATTGGATACATTTATGGGCTTATTCTTTGAGGTCTTCTTCACTCGAGAAATTCCATCACTGGTTGAGTTCTTTTCAAATAATTGTTGTAAATTGAACTTCTCCAACTTCAAGTAATCATTCACCACCCCCATTCCAATATTACTCTTGTAGCACTCTACCACAATTAACTTATCATATTGTTTCAAGTCCACTGAGTGTCCATGTTCCCGTCCCACTGATTCGGCAATGGTTTTGATCATATCAGCTCTAGGAATAGCATTGAAATTTCTCTTTGAAATCTGAATTGCAAACTTGTACGGTTTCTGTCCCAATTCTTTATGGAAGTGAGGAGCCAATACCATCTTGGCCAACTTTCTCAATTCTTCTAAGGTGGCACTTACTGAGTAGGTAACTGGGGAAAGTTTTTGTGTGAACCTGGTGGTTTTCACACCCGATGTCAAGCTCTCGTTACATATTCTTTCCACCAATATTTCGGGTACCACTGGTTTTCTGGTTTTAATGAAAACCAAACATTCACATCCAAGCTCGATGGGCTTAAGAAGTTCTTTCTTAGAAGTTTTGGCTTCTTTAAGCTCGTTCAACTCTTTCTGGATTTGCTCCTCCACACTCAACTTGACTTCTTCTTCTTGGTCTTCTTTGTCATCATCATCGCCAGCTTCTAAATCAAAGTATTCTTCGATCTTCTCACTAAAGAGGTTCATCAACTCCTTCCGACATTGCTGCTCTCTTCCTCTGTTACAAGTGGCATAGATCCCTTGCGTGTTGGGGTCCACAAAGCCAGCCACCTTCTGTTTCTTGCGATTTCCACCGTCTCCTTTAGATGATCTCTTTCCCATTGTAAGTTTCAGTGCACAAATATTTCACTTTTGATAGCAGAGATATATCTGGGGGAAGAACGAAAGAAAGGAAAGAAAATAAAAATACAGTTTAAAATAAATCCAAAGAACCAGTCTCAACTAAAGAGAAATTCGATAAGTATTTTTTTATATTTGGGTTTTTGGAAATATTTTGGTGTGTTTGTAGTGTTACCTTTTTTGTATTATGCCTAGTGCTCACAAGTATTATTCTACAACTCCTCACTAGCCTCATCAAGCTTCACCCTGACAACGTCAGTTCCACTCTTTTCTGATACCACTCCTTCAAGACGGCCCGTTTAGTTCATTCCTCGGTGTTTCACCTTTAGTGAGTGCTCTCGATGATCCTTCCCCCAGAGCTCCTTGTCAACGTCGTGGTCCAGGGTAATCTTGATGTTGATGATCTTGTCAAGGTATCGCTGGCTAGCCCGGCATTATCCCAGGCATTCCTGAATGAACTTATTTGGAGACAAGCTTTTGAAAAAGAATGGGGCTCGGTACTTTCATACTATGAGATCAGTATACAAATTGATCTGTACAAGAAAACAGCTTTGGAGTTTAGAAAAAAAGAACAGCAGCTACTCGACAACATCAATAATACCCCCATCCGGTCCAATGCTGAAATGAGTGCGTTTCTAGACCAGTATATGGATGTTTCATATTTGCCAATTGCAATTGCCTTGCAAAACAAACTTGAAGTACTGGAAAGCTTTCGACTCCTAAGCGTACTCAAATCAATGATTATACGACATAACTTCTCCATAGCTATCAACTGGATCCACAAAAATATCCATGAGAGTTGGGATGAAGATTACGAAATGTTTTGGTTCAAAATGGCCCATTTTAATAGAGGGTTCCATGACTACGTTCCAGAACGTTATAAATTTCTACAGAGAGTGAGAAAAAGAATCTACAATGACATTATAGTTGACGTTTTACTCAATCGATCAAACCCCAAAATTATCTTACAAAATTCCACCATTAAATTCTCCACAAACGGAGCGTTTGTTAAATTCATAAAATCATTTACATCTTTGATATTAAAGCAATTGAAGCAGCCTAATTCTTTGGGGTCTCAAAACATTTGTGACCACCAGAATTACCTTCTTAGCGTTTATCGAGGGCTTCAATGGGGGTCACTCCCGTTGCTTTATTCGATTATAGTAAAATTCTTCAAGGAGACTTTAGAAAAGTACCACATCCAGATTGGCTCAGAACCTCCCATTCCCTTCGTTGCCAAGATCACTTACCAATTTATACGGGTGCAAAACTACTACCTTGGGTTAGAAAAAGATGAGGTTGAAGGAATCACAAACTTACCAATCATGTTGACAAATAATACCTACAAGATTCTTTTGGCAAGATCCATGAACATCAACGTCGATAGACACGATAGACTCGGTCAATATATGAGTCCTATTGGAGTTCAATATTTTTGTGAATACTTCAAACTGAACGTACAGTTCGGATTAGTGAGTCAAAATACTGGAACGGATATCAAGACAGAACAGGAATTAAATTTTGTCAAGACCATTTTACGATTTTTGACCATGCAAAGTGTCACTGGGTATTCTGCTTACGTACAATGTATGGAGCTAAACCAATGTTTGAACGAGCTTAATAATTCAATACATATCCCGACCTTCATGAAGCTCTATGAATCACAGGATTTGAGTACGCTAAAAGAGAATTTGGTGATGAAAGATACCATGTACGAATATTGTGGGACTACTCAGCGTCGTTTTTTAGCAGGAGATTTTATTCACCATAAAGAAAAGAATACCAAAGGGATATTCATTTCGTACAAACGAGAACATTTTGGGAAAATCCTCAACTGGGCATCACGATGGGACGAGGTGGTGAATGAAAATGCTCTACAAAAAGTAGAGCTAAGCCGTGATGAAAAATCACAAATCTATAGCACTTTTGGCTTTGATATCCTTGGGTTATATTTCAAGGGTGTTGATAGGGACATGAATTTAATACCCTATGATAAAAACGATTTCGAACATGGTGATTAGAGAGTTTTCAAACAATAACATAAAGGGTAACTAGAGATATTTATGACCGCTCATTGAATTGGTATTGCTTGGTGGGATTGGTTGTTTGTCAAGGTTCAATTGATACAATTCAAATTTGACTAATTTTAATAAGGCTTATCGGTACTACAACGTGAAGAAGCGATGAAACCGTGGATCGTTCTATACGACAATGGCTTAACCAGCTTATGAAAGTGATTACCAGTGAAGATTTCGTTGTCATAAGCTAAGTTACTTATGATATTTTGCAATTTTCACTATACCGAGCCACTGATTAATCAATTATCAGGTGGCCTCACAACTAGAATAAATAACCATTGATACATACTCTATTATCTTCCATCCACTCTGTATCACTATCATCGATGGTTACCACTTTCAAGAAAGGTAATATTGAAAATTGGTTTATTCTAGACGGTGACATCATAATAATGTATGACTTAAGTAAAACGACGATACACGAATATAATTACAGTAAAAAATGGAATGTAGTTGGAGAAAAGTAAATAGCCCAAACAGAACATTCACTGATCGGAAAGGCTGTAAAAATTATTTAACAATTTATATTTTTACAATTTCAAACATGACTTATTGCTCTCTAACATTATTGTATAAACTCGTATAAAAAGACCCTAGATCCAAATAAAATGAACTGAATAAATTTGACAAATTGTCTATAAACTAAACTTAAAATCTAATCTCTTGTTACCCTTATCGGTAGTAGTAGACATGTAATTTCTTTGTTCCTCTTCCGTCATACTGTTCCACTTTCTTTCCTTTTGTTTGTTTCTAAAGAAAAACCAAGTCTTAGCAAAGTAACAAGAACCAATGGCTCCGAAACCAATAGCGATCAACTGTGTATTACCACGATGATATAATGGAGCGTCATCGTCACGGTACATATTAGAAGAAATAATACCCGCCGCTTGTGAAAACATATTGACCACAGCTGCAGAAACAGCTCTACTTCTAACCGAATTGGAATTTGCAGAACACCAACTGATAGAATGAGCCCAAGTTGGAGGATGAGATAATAAAACTGTCAAGATAGCGTAAGTTCCCCACTTATTAACCAATGTACCTGGCCAGTATCTCAATGGAATCAAACAAGTAGTGACCCAGATAGGAACAATCAGAAGAACAACACCATAAGGAATCTTAAAACGAGCAGAAATATGACTAACTCCCAACATGGTGAGGATAGTGAAAACATTATTTGGAATAGTTAAGGCATTAGTTTGAAAGGTACTGAAACCCATTCTTCTTAAAACAATTTGTAAATATTTTCCAGTTGGTGAACCACAAAGATCACTCAAGGCTCTGGTAGCATAGATTGGAAACAAATCATAGTCGAAAAACGCAGCACCTAATTCTTTCAAACTCACCGGTTCTCTATTATGCATATCACCCTTAGTAGGATCATCTCTAAGAATACGATTAACCACGATTTTCTCTTCTCTGTCAGTGTACCAACCTTTCTTATTAAACCAAGTTCTTGTTTGCACGGAAGATGCAGGCATCTTGAAGTATGCTGCGATACCAATGATAAGGGTAAACACACCTTCAATGATGAACATCCATTTCCAACCTTCAGGAACTGCTGGGGTGGATATCTTCAATAATGCAAACGCCAAAAGACTGGCCAAAATTGTTGATAACGGATTGGCAATGTAGAAGTAAGCTAATCTGACCGGCATCTCAGCAGTGGTATAAAAGTAACTCATCCATAAACAAACATCACAAATGAACCCACCTTGTAAGGCCCCCAATAAACCTCTAGTGATGTAAAACCCAGTGGAATTTTTAAGAGCACCTTGGGAAATGGTGACAATACTCCAAAGAACCATTTGCATGGGAATCCATACATCAGCACCAATCTTTTTAGAAACCAACTGAGAAGGAAGTTCAGCAGCCAAGAAACAAACTAAATTGATGGTGTTACCAAGATTCAACTGGTTGGTAGTAAGGTGCAAGTCTTTCAAGAAATTGTCGGCTAATGCTTGTTGTAAATTACCTCTATCGAAATCCAAGGCAATAAACATAATAAGTGCCCAAAAAGTCACATAGTAATCGTTTTTTCTCACTACCTTTTTTTCTTCCTCTTTGGTATAGGTGAAATCAGGATCAAACCAGTCGCGACATTCATAGTTAGATTTCTCATAAACCTGACGATAATATTCAGCAACAGCAGGATCTTTAAAGATATGATTTTCGCTAAGATCGTTACTTGATTCTAAATCGACCAGACTATCGGAGACCACGATTTGCAGCTTTTTATCATCAGAAGAAGAAGACATGGCGAAACTTCCGTAATTATTGGACTTATCAGTGGTGGAAATTTCCTTCGTTAAATAACCCATGGCTAATTTGCAGCCACCAAAAAAATTTTAAAGTTCAAGGCAATTTTTATTGATTTATTATTCTTGGCAATTCGCAATAGTTATACCCTTCAATCGCCCATTTGTGACCTAATCTGGTAGCAATTTGGGATACTGATGTCATGTGGCTCCAAAATTAGACCATTGGTAGTGCGAATTGGTAGGTGCCAAATTTTGCGCACATGCCAAATTCCTCATAGTGGCTCTGAAATCAAATCTTTTTAGTGCCGCTTCCGGTATCGCTCTCGCTCCTGTACATTGGCTTCACTGCAAACTCCATCTTTTTGCCTTATAGTGATTTCTTGCCATGATAAGATATACGACCAAGAATGTTCTAAGAAGAGTGGCAAGACCTTTCCCGGCCTTCGTTCGCCGTCATTCTGTGATTGGAATCGATCTTGGAACCACAAACTCCGCGGTGGCCATCGCTGACTCCTCCAGTGCCCGAATTCTTGAAAATGAAGAGGGTCAACGGACCACACCTTCAATTGTTGCCTTCAGCAAGGAATCCGATACAGAAAAAGTCTTGGTGGGGCTACCTGCCAAACGACAGGCGGTCATCAACCCTCGAAACACCTTTTTTGCTACCAAAAGATTGATTGGAAGGAGGTTCACTGATGAGGAAGTTCAGAAGGATTTGGATAATATTCCTTACTCAATCATTCCCCAAGAAAACGGGGATGCGTGGCTTTCCACCTCCTACGGCCGATCATTCTCTCCCTCTGAAATTGGGGGGTTGATTCTTGAAAAAATGAAAAAAGTGGCCGAGACCCACCTCAATAGTGATCAGTTGCCCATAAAACATGCAGTGGTGACGGTTCCAGCTTATTTCAATGATGCTCAACGTCAAGCCACTAAAAATTCGGGAAAATTGGTGGGCTTGGAGGTTTTAAGAGTGGTTAATGAACCTACAGCTGCTGCTTTGGCTTATGGTATCGATAAAAAGCAGAACGATGGGGTCGTGGCTGTTTTTGACTTGGGTGGTGGTACTTTTGATATATCTATTTTAGATATCGAAGATGGAGTCTTTGAAGTGAGGGCTACCAATGGTAATACCCATTTGGGAGGAGAAGATTTTGATATCTTATTATTGAATTATATCATCGACACTTTCAAACAAGAAACTGGCATAGATATACTGAAGGATAGGTTGGCCGTCCAGAGGGCCAGAGAAGCGGCTGAAAAATGCAAAATCGAATTATCTCATGTAAAAGAAACAGAAATCAACATACCTTTCATAACAGCTGATAAACATATCAAGATCAAACTCACTGAGGATCAACTAGACGAGATGTCACTCCATTTGATCAACAAAACCATCGATCCCGTCAAGAGGTGTATCAGGGATGCAGACCTAAGAATCAAGGATATTGATGAAGTTTTGTTGGTTGGAGGTATGACTCGTATGCCTAAAATCAGAAAGGTGGTAGAAGAGTTGTTCAAGAAAAAGCCAAGTACTGCTGTGAACCCAGATGAAGCAGTGGCTCTTGGTGCTGCCATTCAAGGGGCTGTCTTATCAGGACAAATCAAGAATGTTGTATTATTGGACGTGACTCCATTATCATTGGGAATTGAGACATATGGAGGGATTTTTAGTCCATTGATTCCTAGAAATTCCGCCGTCCCAGTGAAGAAGGAACAAATCTTTTCTACCGCTGTTGATGGACAAACTGGTGTTGAAATCAGAGTTTTTCAAGGTGAAAGATCCCTTGTTAAAGATAACAAATTAATTGGTAATTTCAAATTATCAAATATTCCTGTGGGACCCAAAGGAACCCCACAAATTGGTGTCACTTTTGAAATAGATGCAGATGGAATTATTAATGTATCTGCTACAGATAAAACACCATATCCCGAAGATCTGGAATTCAAAAACAATTCTGTTTCCATTCAAGTATCGGCAGAAACAGGATTATCGGAAGAAGAAATTAAAGCTATTCTTGAAGAGAGTGCCAGTAACAAAGAAAAAGATGCAGAAGTCAGAAAATACTATGAACATGCATCCAGAGCTGAAATCATTTGTACAGATACTGAAAATGCCATTTTACAATTTGGAGAACTCATGGAACAAAAAGAAAAAGATTGTATTGCCGATCATCTTAACAAGATAAAACAAAAAATCGACGATATCCGTTCTGGCAAAGAACTTCACAATCCTGACGTCTTAAACAACGAACTTAATGAAATGCAACAAGAATGTCTTCAGTATATCCAAAAGGTTGCCATGAAGCAACGAGATCAAAATTAACTCAATCACATTATTTATTATCCCTGCCTTACTACCGGTTTCACTACGTACTAACACCCTCTGTATATATTAGGTAGATTACATACGAATCTCGGGTTATATATTGAAACCCACTAGTAAATAATATTTTATTCGTCGGTCTCCATTCTATCCTCCAGTTCAGCTGGGGCATCGTTATTTTCATCATTTGTATCTTCTTCATCTCTATTTCTGGCGTTTGAAACAGAATCCAATTTGTCTAGCCATTGTTGAACATCCTCGTCATCATATATGGTGAATTTGGTGTCCTTACCCACCACACTTACCGAGGTGTTTTTGAAGGTTAATTCGACATCTTGTGATAAAGTATCTCTCAATGCATTTAATCCATGTACGATCAATTGTTCCAAAGATTCGGTTTCTCTGATGGTTTCCAAGTTTCTCTCCAAGTATGTTCTTGCAGCTTGTGATCTGGCACCAATGGCAGCACCAAAATATTCCAATGCGGAACCTGAAGGTTGGAACTCGTACAAGTGGGCACCAGTCTCATCATAACCCGAAACCAACAACCCAACACCATAAGGTCTAGACCCATACGATTGAGTGTTTTCTTGAGCCTTATCAGCAATTGATAATACTGCTTTGGAAGTCAGTAATGGTCTATTAAATATCATCTTGGAGCTCATGGCTTGTTTTCTTAAGTAGTTGGATAAAACTCTGGCATCTGGTGCCAATCCAGCCAACGCAATTCCCATATGGTCATCCACCTTAATGATCTTCTTTTGATATGATCCCAATTCTTCGGCATTTCTCTTTAAGGCCACCAATACTACGTGGGTCTTGGAAACGAGCCCCACGGCAGCACTTCCTTGTTTGATGGCTTCCAAGGCATATTCCACCTGAAACAACCGTCCTGTGGGGGAGTATGTGACTGAATCGTTGTCGTAATTGTTTCTAAACATGTTGGTGTTGGAGTATTATGGTAGTGGAATTATCGCCACCGAGTATAAGGGTTCACGTGATACAGTTGACTAGATAGGTTAGGTTTAATCATAACCAAGTGGATAAACAAAGGGTCACTACATATCAGAGGCTCTTTATGGTATCTCAATGGTTTATTGGCTATGGTAGTAGGGTTTAAATCCTGAGAATTGTTTCACTTGACTCGACTACAAATTTCGTAAATTCCCCATATCGGATCTGACCTGATTTTGGTCTACTGGTGGGACTTTTTCGGGTTCTCCTTATTCAACTAGGTCTAGAAGAAATTGGTATTGATTCTGACAAGTTTTATAACAATTTTGGAGGTAAAAGTACTATACTTAATGTTCAGATAATTTCGCATCATCACCAATTTCAACTTAGCGATAATATCCATTTACCCTTTTTTCTCCTTTCTAAATTATATAACCATTCTTTGTCTGGAGGGGGAGGAGGTTGAGGGGGCTAATAATTCATTACAAACGCTTTTTTCATACTCCACCGAGTTAATTTAGTGGAAGTTCATTGCACCAGATCACCGTTTCGCACTCATGTTACCACTGGCTCTGATATATATCCCTAGCAACAAGTTGAAAATAAAACCTTATGAATTGGAGGATAGTCTTAGACTATCTATCGTTACTCAAGCC
>JAKTXH010000089.1:0-15188 GCA_030561405.1 Suhomyces atakaporum
TCTCAAATCTTCAGGTGCAAACGTTTGAAACGTACTGGTGAACAAAGTGTTGTCTCTGAAAACATAGATGGTTGGCTTGGTAGTGAGAGCCGACGACAAGAACATTGATTTTTTATATTCATACTTGTTACGAGGGTCGTAATTGATGAAATCGACTAAAGATTCTGATTGTTCACTGATATCCTTTTGAATTTTGACATGTTTAGCAGTGTAAAGATGAACATTGAAAGGAGATTTCATCACATAATCAAGCAAATAAGGTAAAATGGCTCTATCTTCTTCGGTAACAGTATCAATATCGAAATAAAACACAACGGAAACCTTGTTAGTCAAAGGATAATATGAATCTAAAGGTTCATGAGGCAAATGCATTCTGAAATCCATGACTTCACTCAATCCCCTCGAAGTGATTCTTTCGTATTGAGAACTTTCATAAAGTCTGTTAACAAACGCCTTCATTTCATCAAGACTAGCAATACCCTTGTAGTCCATTTTGATCAACCCGACTTCTTTAGGCATAAACATAGCCATCTTGGGGGCTTTGTACCTTGAACCTCTGGCACCGGGTTCACTAATGCTATTATAACCTAATTCCTTACAAATTGTAGGATTATCATAACACAGAACATGACCGGATTTAACCTTGGCCAAAATGTGATTGGATAATTTATCCCAACTTTGTTTTATTTGCAAACAATCAATACAAGAGGAATCAAAATGGTTCTTGGAAGTGGTATCGGTTTTGGTGATTTGTTGGGCTGTAGCAGGGTAGAAAATGACAAAAATGGCCTCAGATATATCACCAGCAACCACCTTTAGAATTTCATCGGTGTCCAACAACTTTGAAGATGAAGGTAAATCGATATTGCCACTATCAAATTCGGCCACAGCATTTTTCATGAATTTTAATAAATTCTCGGGGGTTCTTACCACGGTTCTGGGGAAACTCTCCACATGTTTCAGTCCGATGGTATCACCTTTATTAGGGCTGTATATTCTTAAGTTGGGATACGAATCAATATCCTCTCGAGCACACAAATCACCACTCTCAATACAATTAACTTGTCTCATTTGAATCTTAAGAGCCTTGAGCTCCTTGTGATAGGTCTCGTATGTCTTCTTCCAGGTGGGGAAAAACTCTTTACAATGGGAACAGTAAGGAGAATAGAACTCCACGAATGATAATTGTGCTTTGGTGCTGGTATCAAAATCTTCCTCTGTCAAGAGAGGTGGAAGCTCAACTTGCTCTTCTATTGGGGCAGGCTCATCCTCTTCGTATTCTTCAGGATTGTTTGTGCCAATTTCGCCAGTAGCGATGTTTCTATCTTCAATTGGAACACCCACTGGTAGAATTGGGGCCGTATCATCGATGAGAGCGATGGTTTGCTCGGTTGTAGGCGGAATTGAGGAGGAGGCTGTTCCTGCAATAGCCGAGCTTGCAACCAAGAGGACGGTCGCTACGGAACAGGGCCACTTCATTAGGAGGTGGTAGATATGGGGTTGTGTCGATTGGAATCCATCACGTGAGTTCGCTACAAAAAGTTTGTGTGTCTGTAATACTTCCAAATCGGGAAGTACCCCTCAGAATTTATCATCCTGGTTTTATACACAAGGATCAACAGAATCAGATTGTTTGAAGTTCCTGAAGTACCAGAGTAGGAAGGCTCGTGCGTGGCTTACGACACTGGAAATTTTCAAGTCACTTTTTTTCAAGATTTCGAACCCACAAGAATCGCGGGATTTAAAGTAAAACTTGTGGAATGGTACCAATAAATAATGAATTATAAGGGTCTACGATAACTAATAATATTAATCAGAAGTATCTTCACCATTTAGTCTCATTACCGTATCAAACTTGTTTTATTTTACGTTTCCGTATCAATGTTGTTTTATTTTAGTTTCGCTCTTTTTTCATTTTTGGTTTTTTTTCTTACAATATTGGAATATATATTTATTGATACGATACTTAGGATATATCCTAACCCGGTGTAATGAGCATAATAATAAAGATGATTAATGTTTGAAATGGCCCTGAACTGAAAACACTTTTAGTTGGTGGATTCTATAATTTGGATGAAGTATCTATCGTCATTTTTTGAATGATAGCTCTACATCTGCGTCTATGCATGTCTATTCATAACTTCCCCGTCAACTCCAATAAATAAGTTTTGAAGTATTCAAAACTGACCAACGTCACCGCACTGGCAGGAACGGTTCTTGCTAAATTGATGATGTACCCGGCATAAAACCCTTTGAGTCCTTCCTTTCTGTAAATGCTCTTGATGGAGGATGCCAATGTGACACGTTTGTGTCTATCCTCATGCGATCCTTGTATTTGCATTCTAGTTCGTAATATTTCATGAGGATAAGTTATTGTGCTGGCAATCATTTTGGATATAGAAGATGCTAATGTTAACCTCCATAAAAGGTGCTTTTTATCTGAATTAGGTTCACATTCGAATACTTGCTTTAACTTTTCATAGACAGGGAAATGTATTCCTACGTGTGCCAACCCAAATAATGAGGGGACCAACCCTTTGTAAAACACACCAATTCCCTCTTCTTTATACATTGTCTTAAACGCATGAAGTGTACCTTTATAATAGGTTCTTTCAGGTTTTAAATTATTTTGCGATCCGGTTTGAATCATTAATCTTGTTTTCACCACCCAAATAGGGTTGGCAGCTATTGAAGATGCGGTACCAGCGGTTATGGCTGACAAAAAATGATTCACGGCATCGGTATGAATATTGAAATTTCGAGCAAGAATGCCAGGGTATATTCCTTTAGCACGCTCATATATTGTAAAGTAGATGGTCCAGGTAGGAAGATACCCCACGGTGATAGGTACTAACCCTCTATAAAGACCCCGAATCCCTTCTTCTTTCAAAATGGTCTTGAATGCCCCGAGGAACCCGTTGTACTTGAAGTTGATTTTGGCCGATTTCTGATCTCGGAACGCGCCCTGAGCCTGGAGACGAGTTTTGACAACATCCAATGGACATACTGATACACCGGCTACAAACCCCGAGGCAGCACCTGCCAAAGTCACGAGTTGATACTCCAGTAGATTTGTTAAAATGGATGGTGGCGGTGCCTTTAATGCTTCGAAGCGATGATTAATGGCAAAATTGGGTTCAGGTGACTCTCGAAACACCATATCTTCACCCTGAACCATATCAGAGAAGTCTGTATTGCGAGAGTCGCTGGTTCGAGGTTCTTTCATTGCTTATTGATGGTGGGAAGGTCCATATAGTGGCAGCTGTCTATCCGGTAAACTGCTGTTTGGAGGTGATGAATAAGCTTTTTCCACACTTGCTGAGCTATTATCCGCTCGGTGTTGGAGTCCCGTTGGATTTGTCAGATTTGGATCTGGGGGGAAGAGTCAAATTTGGTGATCTATCACGATGTAAGAAGTGGGTATGGCCGGGTGTTCGAGGAGACAGTGTCTAGGGCTGATCTAACTTTAGCTGTGATGATGATATAACTTTTGAATCGCTCGCTAGATTTTACTGGAAGTAGTGCGAGGCAGGAGAAGCGAGCCGAGCCGGAGGACGATGGAATAGTCACGCTACAGACAGCAATGAGAGAAATTGTAGAGGTTTACCAGTGTGACTGTTTTAATTAGTACTCACTGATCTTATCAGGATTTTTACTTCAACCATCTAGTCTAAGAAAATTCCTTGTGCAATGGACTCATGGCTGTGTGAGAAAATATACATGTGAATTGTAATTAATAGTTGATGTTAAGAAGGGAATTTTTAAAAAGCAGGGATCCAAATCCAAAGGATTTAGAAGAAGATACATTTATGAGGAAACAAAGAAATTAATATTGACGTCTTGAATTGGCCTCAGATTAGTGTGGTCTGGATTATGCATAGGGGTGCCTTAGTTGCTAACTGAGAATAAATGACGGGATTATGGTAATTTGAAATATGGTGGAAGGTATTTTTATTTATCTTGTTTTGTTAGTGGATTAGATAAATTATTTGCTAGTTATGATCCGAATTGAAGAGTATGACTAGTAAAATTAATAGAGCTAGTGGTCCAAATTTTAGGTGAAAAGTAGCATTCTCATAGTTTGGCCCATCTATATACAATCCTTTTTTTTATACATTGCTTCTGTAGCACACTGGATCAATGCTTCCAATTGGGAAGAACTCTTCCAGGCTGACCAAAATTTTAAACCTCTGCTAACCCCTTGCAAAATGATTAACAGAAGTTTGAATAGCTCTACAATAATTATATGAGTACTTTTTCCTACACTTGATTATCCCCATTGATCTCCTCCCGATTGAACTCCATGACTCAGGATCTATTGTGCACTCTCTCGGCCGGTACTATCGCACACCTCACGATACTTCCAACACTAGGTCAGTTAAATCACAATGGTCAAGTTTTATCTCAAGGTATCAGCCACCCTCTCCAACGTCACTGGTTTGACCACGTTAGACACACCCCAAACTCCATTTGAGTACACCTTCAAAATCGAATGTACTGGCTGTAGAACCGTCCATGAAAAACCCGTCAACATCAACCGATTCGAGTCCCACGAACAAGCAGGATCCAAAGGAGAAGCCAGCTTTGTTTTCCGGTGCAAGGAGTGTAAGCGGGAACACTCTGCCAGTATCACAAAGACGAACGAAACCTTGAATGAGGATAGCAAGTCCGCAGCCATCTTGGAAATCGACGCCAGAGGCATTGACTTTGTGGAGTTTATCCCCGATGGACGTTTCCAGGTGGAGGGGACCGAGTCGGGTACCAAGTTCGAAGAGGTTGATTTGGAGGAGAACGAATGGTATGATTTCGATGAGAAGGCAGGGGATGAGGTGAGTGTGACAGAGGTGAAGTGGGAAATCGCTAGATCTTAGAGTACCGAAAATTTAAAGAAACTTAAAGCAAAGAAACTTAAAGCAGAGGATTCATCAAGAGTGATGGAAGATTTTAAAACTATCTTATTTCAGTAGATGGCATGATAAGTTGAGAATAAATATAAGTGAGCTAGAAGATGTTTCTTTGTCTCCATTAACTTTATCATCATATGGAAGTCTTCAAGGTTGTAGCTTTTCTTGTTGACACTTTGTTCCATCTCGGTGCTGTTGATACACGAATCAAACTTTTTGACACAAACGTCATCAGTGGCATAGTTTTCAGGTATTCAAATACATGTTACCTCTTATCTCAACCTTATAAAATATTATAAGTGTTTGTACATCGTCTATAATTTTTGGCACATAATACAATTCACAATAATATTTATCGACTGCCAATTAGCTGTAGATCACCGATATATTTTCAAGCAATGGAATATCAGTCCCCAACGCCATGACAATGTCCTCAACCAGCCACCCAATCGTACTCAAGCGCCCTATTATTCTCGTCTACCCCCAACCCATCTTAACTGACTCACTGGTCTATCTTCATAAATGCCAGTTTCGGTATCACCGAATCATTATCACCGAGTGACTCAGCTCGGGCCAACTTTTGCACCCACTCTGACTCCCAAATCTCAGCTACTTAAATAGTCCTCCATGCCACTTTAGTTCCTCATCATGTTGACATACACATTAAAGGGCTCTGCTCAGTTGAGCAACGGCCACCAGTTGCAACCATTAGATACTCCACAATATCCTTTCGATTATAAATTTATTGTCAAGTGCACTCGGTGCAGGGTACAACGAGAAAAACCGGTTTTGGTGACCCGATTTGAAACGGTTCCAGTGACCAAATTCGTCAGTGCTAATTTGATTATCCGATGCAAGGAATGCAGAAGTGAACGGTATATGAACATTGAACGTATGCAAGGAATGATTGAAGATGGAGCTCCCATTTTAAAAATTGTCACCATGGGTCTTGAAGTGTTATCGTTCATAGCTGACGATCAATTCCAGTGTTTGAACCTCACCAACAATCCTGTGGAAGAAATTGACTTGTCTGACGGTGGGTGGACTAATGGCGATATCACCATTTCCAACGTAAAATGGGATTTGATTTTGGAGAGAGGACAAGCCGCATTGGCACTTTAGGAGTATATATATTAATGAGAATACACCCTTGTGGTCAAAGACTTTATCTAGATCTTTTTTTGAAAGATTATCTGGACCTATATAAATATACCATTGGTTCAATTATGAATGTATACTTAAATCAATCAAAATACATACTTAGATCTCTTTATAATTACCAATTTTTCAAGAGCTTCTGAAACTATATTTGGCTTCTAGAATATTTTGAATGTGAGCATATCCCCTTTTGGCATTCTGGGGTTGACCACAATGTAGATTTACACTAACGAGACCAGAGTTTCACTCGGGGTGAACAATTGACTGGAACTGAAACGTTCCTAACCATTTTCTGCAAATAGATATGGATTGTAATAGACTAATTTGAGCATAAGTGTCATGATTAAACTAACGGTACCATACCAATCGTAGAACACCCCTTGATCTTAGCCAATTGACCAGTTTCCAATTGACGTTTATCCAATTGACCCTAAGTGACTAGTAATGGAACCGACCCGACCCGAATCTTCTCGGCACGCCGATATACTCCGAGCAATCTTTAGATGTTGTTACCCCCTCCCATCCCGATTTAGCCGCAGCAACCGTACTATAAAAGGGGCCTACAACCATATACGAAATTTATAGCACAATCATATATTCAAAATGGCAGTAACTGATACAATTCTTCAACCGGTTAATGACCAAGTCAACAAGCTCAAAGAAAAGGTAGGAGGTAGTGCTCCACCTTCCCCAACTAAACCAGGAATTCAATTGTTCTCACCCGAATACTACGCGGCTTGTACCGTGGGAGGAATTGTTGCTTGTGGTCCAACCCATTCAGCAGTGACTCCATTAGATTTGGTGAAATGTAGACGTCAAGTCAATCCCTCGCTTTACAAGTCCAATATTCAAGGATGGTCCACTATTTTAAAGACTCAAGGTGATTCCATTTTTACTGGTATTGGTGCAACTTTTATCGGATACTCATTTCAAGGAGCTGGAAAGTACGGATTCTACGAATTTTTCAAAAAAACTTACTCTGATGCCGTGGGACCTCAATGGGCCAATGACTATAAAACTGGAGTTTATCTTGCTGCTTCTGCCTCTGCTGAATTTTTGGCAGATTTAGCATTATGTCCATTGGAAACGATTAAGGTTAAGACTCAAACCACCATCCCTCCTTATGCCAACAGTGTTTTCCAAGGATGGTCCAAAATAACTGCTACTGAAGGAATTGGAGGTTTATACAAAGGTTTGGTACCTTTGTGGTTCAGACAAATCCCTTACACCATGGTGAAATTTGCCAGTTTTGAAAAGACAGTGGAATTGATTTATGGTTATTTGGGTAAACCTGTTTCTTCTTACACCCCTGTTCAACAAACCGGTGTTTCATTCTTGGGTGGTTATATCGCGGGTGTTTTCTGTGCTGTAGTCTCTCATCCTGCTGATGTCATGGTTTCCAAGATCAATTCCGATAAACAACCTGGAGAATCAACTGGTGCTGCTTTAAGTAGAATTTATAAGAAGATTGGATTTTCTGGTGTCTGGAATGGTCTTCCTGTTAGAATTGTCATGATTGGTACTTTGACTGGTTTCCAATGGTTAATCTACGATTCTTTCAAGGTTTACGTTGGTTTACCAACCACTGGTGGTCATTAAGAAATGATTGTCTAAGTTCCTAGTATAAAGCATGATCCTACAACAATAAATGCTATTACATTCGATTAATAAAATGACATGCAATTTAATTGACATTATTAGCCATTAATTCTGTAGTATGTTTTAATCCCATACATTTTTAAACAAATCATCATCTAATCCATTTACTTTTAAAGTATTGGAATTAGAAGTGGTTGAGTTTCCCCAATTTTTGGGCAATGACGATGATGAATCATTCCATTCGTTATTCCAAGAACCTTGTGGCTTTTGAACATTATTATTGTTGTAAGAATTGAAAGAAGCAGTAGATGTTTGACCACTATTAGTTGTAGACCCAGCAGAACTGGTGTTGGAATAAGTTGATGTTGGAGCCGGCGTAGGTACTGATGGGGTATTGAAGTTCAATCCATTCAATGAATTGGTGACGTTATTAACACTATTGTTGTATGATGGTCTAGCTTGTTGAGGTTGAATAAAGCTTGACGATGAAGAGGGTGATGAATATAATGATAAAATAGATTTTTTAAGGTCAGGTCTTCCATTACTGGTGCTACTAATACTTCCTCCTGTAGATTGAGCAGATTGGGTAGATTGGATACCTTGTCTTTGTGGTTGATGAGCCTGAGCCGATTGAGGACGTGGAGATGGTGATGACGTGAAAGAGCCAAAATCATCGTCCAACAATGATGATGTAGATTTGGAAGGAGTAGGTTTAACAGGAGCAGACGATTGTGGAGAGGAAGAAAGTGACAACAATTCTTCATTACGGAACGAAGGGGTGGAAGGTTTGGATGGCACGTTGGGACCAGCTGTATCGATCTGTGCAGAAGATGTAGTAGATGCAAGAGTCATGGGATCAGGAATAGTAGGAGACAATGCCCATTTCTTCAAGTCATACTTGGTACGTATGAAATTTTCAATTTTCAGTTGATTAGGAATATAATTTTCAGGAAGTTGAGCTTCCCAATACAAATTGGATTTTTCATTACCCCATTTGATCATCAGCTCGACCTGTTCATCGGTCCATGCATCTAAATCAACTGATTTGACTTTGGAAATATGAGTCCCCATACTTCTATGAATACCAGAACATCTTATACAAATGAAGCAACCAAGATTCCACGAAGCCCATCTAGGGTTCTTGGCCAGCTTACAATCAGCACATGACTTGTTGGCATTTTCTTTAAGAAGTTGCTTGAGAATTTGCTTATGTTTTTCAGAATGGGTCTTCTTGGATGAGGGCAATGCTGTGGATGATCTATAACTCATATCTAAACTTGGAAAGGGGGGTAGTTTGCAAGGGAAAAAAACTGATAGGTGTTGGCAAAGCCCGTACGACGAACTTGGAAATGTTTAATGGAGAAAGGGTCAAACTGGCCTGGATCAATAGCAATTTGGTGACTGTCTAATTTGTTGACGTCGTTCCAACGAGTATCGAGGGGGGCACGACTGCCCGATGTCTCACGAGGAATGTCGCCAGTGGACTTGGCGGATTCTGTGATTTACGTATCTCTTTCTATTGATTGCGTTTCCTGTTTTGATAGTAGTGGGAGGTCAATTGAAGTTCGATTTGGTATGCTTAAGAATAATCTGAGCAAATTTTCAATCAAATTTTCAGTTTCGTAACATTAAAGAGGTGACTTTTTTTGGAAAATTACAAGCTTTTTATATATTATGAAGGCACATAATTTAGTTTTTTATGGACTTAAATCGTCGTCATGGAATAAAAATCACAGGTAGACCACAGCCAGTTATATATTGCAAATACTAATCTTAAATATTTAATTGTGCTGAGGGTGAGTCTACTCCAGCCAACAAATTCAGCGGCGGTTCTGTGCCACTCTTAGTTCCTCCACCATTATCAAATTGGCCAGCTAGTACTATTCTCTAGTAATTTATCGTAATTTTACCCTTGCTCAACCTGTTTAGTCGTTAAGCATTCACGCAAAAATGTCGTTTCCTGGTGTCCTGCGCCGAGGTTCAAAATTCAAACTATTGATCGATATTTGATAACTTATCCCGTTCTTTAATTCTACTTCGACCACAGCATTACAGAGTAGTTTTCCAATCACCAAATTCCATCACCACATCCGTCTGCATTTTACTGGAACGCAATCTTACCACAGCACAAGCCCAACAGTCTTAACCAACGTCGATGGTTATAATATAGCATGAGTACCGTCACGCAAATACCTGGGAACGGTACAACTGTACGACCCCAGCAGTACACTATGGCCCAAATCCTCAAGCATGACACTCCAGAAGATCTCTGGATGATCCTATACAACAAAATATACGACGTTACAGCGTTTGCTATAGACCATCCGGGAGGGATGGAGGTGCTCCTTGATTGTGGAGGAGTTGATTGTACCGAAGCATTTGAAGACGTGGCACATTCGGATGATGCAGTGGATATGTTGGCTCCGTTCTATATGGGGGATGTTGTTCCACATGAATGCAAGGTATATCCTAACTATCGAGTTCCTAGGGATCTCATACAGCCACATAACACGACCACTGGTACAGATACCCCAACACGAAGCCGATCGAACTCGAGAGTGGGGTCAATGAAACCCAGTAGAAAGATGAAAAAGAAGAAAAAGTTACTTCTTGAAAGGCTAACCTTGCTTTCGCTAGCTACGTTGGCGTTTCTTGCATTTGTTTTCTGTATAGGACTACAGAAGCTAAAGTGGTCGGACCATCTCAAAACGAAGCTTGGTCCTTCTGCATAATATGGATTAATGGGTTTTATAAAGTGTTGACACTGGGTTAATAAATTGTTTGAACAGTAGATGTGTAGTTTTAAAACTATCTACTGGATTATGTATCAAAGTCTGTAGAATCAGTACCTTTTACTCAGTATAAATAACTTAAACCAGGGCTTGTTCTGCCGGATTATGCCCATTTGTTCACGTAATGATTACACTATTCGTTAGTGAATATGGCCTTAAATGGTATGGGCTATTTAATCACGACTTAAAGTGACCACAAGAATGCCTTTATACGACTGATTTCTGGAGCTACTAAGTTGCGCTCTCAAGAGATCGTGTATTGTGTGGGTATTCGCGAATCTTTTGATAATCACAAAAGTATCTAATCATCCAGATATTTCGTCAAGTAGGACTCTTGTTATGTATAGAAAATCGGAAACTACTGTTAAGTTGAGTTTTTTCTGGTTTACATTAGTTCAGCTGAAAGTTATTTGTTGCAATCACATGCTTTTCTTGATTCGGCTATTTCTCTGCTATGAAAACTAGCCATTGGAAATATTCTAAGGTGACCCGAACGACAGCTAGATATGGCACAGGAGACATTTAAGAGTTGTTGTGTTTAAGTTCTGGATCCGCTTCCCACTCCACTACTACGAAAGAGTAGGTCTAGCGACCAGCTGCTGGGATGAGAAAAGGACTTACTAATTACCGAAGCTATGTGGTCTGAAATCTATATACACTTTCAGACTCAATTTTCAACACCATACTTTAAGCAAGTATTAATTGCTTTCAATGACGTACGAAAATCCATCGATCAAAATTGGCTTAGAGCTTCTCGCCATTATTAATTTATGAGATACAGTATATTGTAGAGTATCTTTTGCTTCCCTACATTTTGCATATTTACCCGAATCTAGGGGCGTACTAAAATCTATAGTAGAAATGGCCCAGAAATTGTAAAATACCATTCTGTGTAAAACTATTTTCAGTAACATTTTTTGGTCAGCAAAAAGGTCAAAAGTCGGTTTAGGCTCATATTTGACTCATTGCAATAAGAATGCTTTGTTGAAGATTGCCAAAACTGTGATTTCCAACAAGATAAAAAGCTTTTTCCGCTGAACGTGTCTGTAACCTCTTACCTTTTTCTTCAAGGGTGATGCGGTGGCTCAATGGTAGAGCTTTCGACTCCAGATCGAAGGGTTGCAGGTTCAATTCCTGTCCGTGTCAATTCCTTTCTTTTTTGCTTTGTTTTTCCCAAGTTAAAAAAATAAATTTTTTTGTTAAAGTCAGGTACTAAAAATGCAAAAAAATATTCCGATACCGGGAGTCGAACCCGGGTCTGCTCGGTGAAAGCGAACCGTGCTAGCCGTTACACTATATCGGACTACTTGTTGATAAAAAGGGCCCTGTAATAGACAAGAAATATCATTATCACGTGCTTTTCCATGACTATCATTTTTATACTTCATAGAAAAGAGGACAAGACGCTATTCTGGTATTTTCTCTCGACTATATTTCAAAAGCCAAGAGTCGTGGTACTAACTGCAAAAAAAAAAATAACACAATGTTCAGGCTTCTCATCAACTCAGCATGGAATACAAAGTTTTAAAGGCCACACTTCTCAAACAACTATCAAATTTTTGTGTCTGCTATATAAAAAGTAAGTCACGGACGACGTTGGACTCGTAGACTGATTTAAATGATGTACCATATTGTATGATGAATTAATAATTTTCCAATTTTTTTTGAAAAATCAACAAACCACTTAAAGAAGTTTCTCTTTTCTACAAAGCAATACAAATTTCTCAGTCTTAATTGGTTAGTCAATACAAAAACCACCATATCCACTATAGCAAACACTTCGTTATCAGATCATGGCGATGATAATTTTCTCAGCTTCCTGCTCTCAGACCTCTGCTATATACAGGATCCAATTTATATATGGGGAATCATTAACTTTACAACACTGGCATGTCGGACGAAGAGTTTTATAGTGAAGAGTCATACGAGTTCGAGTTTGAAGAGGATGAAGCCGATGGTGACATTGATGAATACGAAGAGGATGGATCAAAGGACAAACTGGAGGAGGAAGATGGAGCTGTAAGTATTCTGAATGGATCAGTATCAGTCAAGATATTGAGGGATTAACGTGGATTGATACTAACCAAAAGGAACAAAAATACTATTCATCTAAAGCACTAAAGTTTGATGATATTGAAGGGGCCATCAGCTCGTTTCAGGAACTAGTCAAGAAGTATTCCCAAGAAACAGATCCTGAAGCATTAGAATGGGTTTTCAAGGGATACAAGCAACTAATTAAGATCAACTTCAATCTGTTCAACTACGACGAATCATTACAATATCTTGACAATCTCTTGGGTATATTACCAAAAGTGTCTTATAATTATGGATCCGAGTCATTGAGTAGAATTATCAACAATTATTCCTTATCTAATGACCAGGAGTTTGTACAAAAGCTCTATGATAGTGTGTTGAGCTTTCTCAATGATACTGGTAATGTGAATGGGTCCAATTATGATAGACTATGGATTAAAATCAGTCTAAACAAACTCACTTTACTATTAGAAAATGGTGACTTTGACAAATGTCCAGCATTGATTGCTTCAATTGAATCCAAATTCGAACACGTACCCAAACAAATAAAAAAATCTTACTCCTTAGATTTGATTGCATTAGAAATTCAATTTTACACTGATCATGGCAAGGCTAATCTTTCCAAATTAAATCAATTATATCGCAAAAGTTTGGAGAATACTACCACAGTCACTCATCCCAAAATACTAGGCATAATACGGGAATGTGGTGGTAAAATTCAATTCTATCGTGGAAACTACGAAAAGGCTAGATTAGAATTTTATGAATCATTCAATAACTATGACGAAGCTGGCTCTTCATTGAAGAAGAAAGTGTTGAAGTATTTAATCTTGTGCTCCTTGCTAACAGAAAATCAATTCAATCCATTCGAATCACAAGAAACAAGTACTTATGCATCGCTATCAGAATTCTCAAATTTACTTGAGTTGATTAAAGCATATGACTCTTCGGATTTGACCAAGTTTGCTAACACATTGGATAAAATCAGTCTGGATAAAGATCCAATAATTAAAGATGAAATTATCAAATTGGCCATTAATCAGATATCAGATAATTTGGTAATCAAATCAATACTAAATTTGCTAAAGGCTTATAAGACCCTTAAGTTTGACTATATAAGAAACAAATTCAAACTAACCACGGACCAATTTGAGGATATTCTTATTAAGCTCATGGTTGCAGGCAAACTTGAGAGGGTGAAACTTGATTTTGTGAATGAAGTCGTCTTGATGGAAGAAATCAGTCAACCAACATTCCCTCCCAATTTGAATTCAAACGATATTTTTGTCAATATGAAAT
This sequence comes from Suhomyces atakaporum, assembly GCA_030561405.1. Lineage (NCBI taxonomy): Eukaryota > Fungi > Ascomycota > Pichiomycetes > Serinales > Debaryomycetaceae > Suhomyces > Suhomyces atakaporum. The sequence continues at coordinate 13,787 of JAKTXH010000089.1, forward strand.
TGTCCGAACATTTAGCAATAAGTGAAATTGGAGCCACCAATGAAGAAGATAGAATGGAAGTTGATGACCCTAATGACACTTCATCATCAGGGCTTCCTTCACGAAACTTATTCAATCAACTATATATCGAAAGAGAGTCCAGACTGGACTCAGTTGATAATTCGACAAAGAGTAAAAACAAAAATGTTGAATCTAGTATTTCCAAACTATTATTTATTACTGAACAACCCCTGAAAAGTATTGATACTTTAAAGCTAATTGAAGATTGGTATAAAGCATTACAGGCCTCAATCCCTAAACCAGTCAAAAATGTGATAAGTCAAAAAGATCAAGTTGAATTAAAGCAAAGAAATGAAAATGCCATTAACAATTTACCGGCCAAAGCCAAGAAAGATGATGCCGAATTAAATGTTGGACTTCTAAATTCCATCGAAGATAATGATGAGTTGGACCAAGAAGAAGAAGAATATGACGTAGAAGTCCACAAGGTGGAAATTTTAACGAGTTGGAAAAAAGAGCTTGATGAATACTTCACTGGGCTCATTAAGCTTCCTTAAATAGTTGAGTTAACAGTTCAATTAGGGCTAGACGCGTAATAATAAACGTCACAGGGTAAATCTCAGACCGAAAAATCACATCACTATAAAAAGCTGAGATTCCCCCAATTTTTCACTCATCACTTCAGTCAATGTGTAAGTTTTTATACTTTGTGCTGTATAGTATCAAAATGATTAGAATTAATGCGTTATCGTCATGATGTATCCATTTTGACAATGTTTTCGGATACAATTTGAAATCAACTAACACCTACATGAAGATACTATACAGTCATATTATAAAGAAAAAGTACTAACAATTAGCTAACTAGTTACAAAAGCGCTATAAGTAGGGGTTTCAAGCTTAGTATCAACAGATGTGGCAGTAGATGCGGCAGTACAATATGAAAGTATGTGCTGACCTGTCTGGCCAATGAAGTATTCGTATTTGTAAAATCGATCAAGTTATATTGAAAGTATCTTGATCTCATGGCCGTTCAACTTTGTGAACGAACCTTTCGGTCGTTGTACATCATTATATCACTAAAACTCCAATAGTTTTAAAATAATTTTTTTTAAGCAAAAGTGTCGAATAGACATTAACTAGTTATATTTGGAGAGAAAGGCGAAAAACTTCAGTTCTTCAAAAAGAATCAAAGCGAAAAGCCATTTTGAAATCAAGAAATATTAGAAAGGGAAAAAAGAATGCGCAAACCCGGAATCGAACCGGGGGCCCAACGATGGCAACGTTGGATTTTACCACTAAACCATTTGCGCAAGCAAAGGTAGAATTGATTCTGCCCAGGATCGAACTGGGGACGTTCTGCGTGTTAAGCAGATGCCATAACCAACTAGACCACAGAACC
>JAKTXH010000090.1:0-14786 GCA_030561405.1 Suhomyces atakaporum
TAAGGCGCGGTGCTAATAACGCCGAGATCAGCAGTTCGATCCTGCTAGGGACCATATTTTTTCACAATTTTTTTGGCCACTTTTGCCGTGTCGCTTGATCATATGGCTTATGATGATCATCCGAGTAATTCATTTACGATTTCACCGTTGTTGAGAACCGCAATGGATCTTATGCTGAAACTGACACATGTGGACCGATTGTGTGGGAGTACACATATTAGGGTAGCCAATAACCTCTTCAGGCAAGGTAATTGGCCACATACTAAATACTACATAAATATAGTCCTATTTTAAGATATGCATACTGGCCGCAAGATTTGACCATGCTAATTTAATTCATTGCACCAGATTACGACAGAGCAACTAAGCGATATGAGAAGGTTCACAAGCAAGATTCATATACTATTTCAATTGAACCCGTTATTCGAAGTTTCAATATATGACTACGGAATTAGATGATAGTATTCGGGGTTAGATGGAACCATATCTGGTGAATAAATATACTACATTAATGCTTTTTTTTGACCTGCAGATCTAGCGTTACAGTGCAGTGCAGTGCTTTGCAGCATCAGTGGGAATTGAAAAAATGCGAAACCATATCAGGATTTTGGTCCGTACAAAGTAAGAATACTCGATGATTACTGTCAAGTAGATACACACTTTCATTATCATAATTTGAACTCAGGTAGGATAATCTCTTCGATTGATCAACCACATTAAATATTCCATTCCCATCCATTTAACCGTCGAACATGACATCGCGCATTTGCAGTTAGTGCATGGTTGTGTCAACTCCATCGGACTAGCATAAAAGTGGCCAAAGTAATAAAAAATGTACCAAGCACTGTCGTTATCGTGGCGGACAGAAGAAAACTGTATGGCAATCAAAGTTTTGGCTATGTGACGTACATTTGCCATCTAAAGTCGAATAAGCTATCGGCCCATCTTGTCTTAGGTAAATTCCCGAGGTAGATTACGTACCAATGGCGCAGGCGGATGTATGATGGAAATGAAAATAGTGGAAATGTATGATTTTTGTGTAGTAGTGCATAAAGTGGGTCCAGGCATGTGCAGTTGACCGGTAACCTGTAAACCGGAAGATAAAAAAAAAAAATGGGAATATGTAATGCAAATGCAGTTGAGAAGTTAGTTTGAGTAAACTTGCGATTTGGTGAGATTCATATGATTGTAGCTAGGAAGGCTTTAAGTAGACAAAGTTCAATGGCTATGTAGGAGACAATAATATTATAATTATTGGGGATCGAGTCCACTGAAAAATGTATCCAGCGCGGCTCTGAAACCAAAAAAAATAAACAAATAATATTTTTACCCCCTTCAAGAAAATAAAGCTTAAAAAAACTTTCAAATTTTTCAGTCGATAAAAACCACAATCACTGGCTAATTCGCACCTGCACCACCCCTAAACTGCACCACAACTTGATTAAATCTGTGCAATATTACAGTAGTTCTGCACTACCAGATTATTTCTCCAGGTCGTGAGCACATACTCCTAGTCATATTAATAGTATAAGACTATCCACGCTCCCTGTCACCACCGCCAAATCTTCCAAAGCAAAGGTGTCAAATTATTCTTGGATCGCCAAAACTTAAAATCAATTAAACATACAATTTGTTACAGTGTTACAGTATACACAATTATAGCTTACCCTCAGCTAGATATAATTCTCATTCTTTCCACCACTTCAAATAATCCTCAATTCCTCAACTTCAAGAATTCCTCATTCCCTCCTCATCTTCCTGAGTGTTGTATAAGTCAGCTTTAAATTAATCCCTTTACTGTCTTGGTTAACTGTTTACAGTTTTCTTCCTGCTTTTACCCACTTTCTACTGACCCATTCTTCGTTGACTCAACTTCGTTGATTCACGGCTAAGCTTATCGTTATATGAGCCTATACTTAAACCAACACACATCTCAATGAACGACTACGGCGGCTTGGGCATACTTGTCGAAGAGCCCTCACTACCGAAGGCACTGCCTCCCACTACACATGCTACCGAGCCAACAGAGAACCATCGGAATTCGTCCACCCCAAGCGCTGACCTTGACTCCCTTTTACCGCCACTCCCCAGTGAAGATGACAATTTGGAGCTTATGTCTACTGGCTCCAATACATCACCACTTTTGGTCAACTCAGGCCGTTTCCCCCAGCTAGTGGATGACGAAGAGACCTCTTCTACCCTCAACTCGTCGTTGTCTCGATATTCCCGTGAAGATACCCGGTCTACCGATCTTTCAGACCTCTTTGTAGAAAACCCCCTGTTCACCAACTACGAGTTGGACTCGCCAAAGTTGGCGCTTGACCCCAAGTTCCAGGCATTTCCTACCTTGGCGCCTTCAGCTTCCAAGGCCACTAAGGACAGCGTTTCCACCACAAACACCTCACCCATCAAAAGGCTCAAAAGTCTCAAGAACGGAATAAGAAAGCTTTCTTTGGGGTCTTCGTCCTCGTCGTCAGCTTCTCCGTTGGTAAACCCCTCGCCACAAAGACCAACACTTCATCCTTTACAAACAGATTCCAAACATGAAGATTCTACCACCCAGCTGCCTACAACTCATACATTCACTCACCGTCACAACTCATCACACTCATCCACCTCATCATCGTCCAGTTTATCATCATCCATGAACCCTACACAATCGCATCCTCCCGTCACATCCATAAATTACAAACCTACCCGGTCTAGAACTCTTTCCAGTTCAGCCCTTCTTACTCCCCTTACTCCTCCACTCAACCTGCCAATTATCACCCTTTCAGAAAACTTAAATTCGTCTAAAAAGGCTTTGAGCAGTATTGAGCAAAACTATTTTGACTCGCTTAACTCCAGATTCTCGTCGTCAATGTTGCAAAAAGACACAGAACCAACTGGAAGTTCTGCTAGTTCCAGAACCGTTTCTACTGGTTCTGCCACCGCACGAGAAAGAGTGTCGTCAATCTCCGAGTTGCAGTCCTCTGATGACCTTATTAACTACTCGATTTTTCTCAAACATCAAAAGAAATCGATTTCCGAAGCGTTTGACGTCACCAAACAACACCTTACCGAAAGTGGATGGTGTTCACAGCATGATTTAAATAACTTACAGCTTCAACAAGACTCACAATTGAGTCAACTCGACACCAAAATCCTGCAAATCGAACAACGATTGAATGAGGATTTTGGAATGAGTTTAATGCCCCCAGGAGTCAAGCGTAGAGTCGATATAGTATCACAAGAAATGCCTATAAGCCCCAGCCTCAAAATGTTGGAAAGCAGGTGTTTTTCCTTTGTGGACTTGACCAACTAGCTGCTTCGAATGACCAACCTTGTTTATGATTTTCTTCTTAATATTTAGATCCATTTGGGAACGGAACATATTGCATAATAGAGATTTTTTTTACTTAGTTGTAGCAGTGATTAAACAAGTGTAACGATGAACGATTAATGAAGTACGTTAGCGTGATTCATGGAATACTGATAGAAGTGAAACAGAGATAACATAATCTGGTGAAAAATTACTGCCTTCGAATTTGATATTTTTGTATACAATGGACCGTCTATTATCGGTCACGGTCCAGGGGCCACCATTCACATAGTAAACTAAACACTGCAGAGATTGTATTAGTTCCTCTGCTCGTAACATTACGAATATATTCTTTAATCACCACAACAATAGCCTATACTATGAACCCGAACTAAAACGGTAATAAATGGTTTATTTGACATTTCCTACCATTTGAGCTTTTTTCAACCATTTGAGCTTTTTTCAACCATTTGAGCTTTTTTCAACCATTTGAGCTTTGATGGCTACTTCTACAACCTTCAGTCTTCAAATTGATGATTAGTTATCCAATATCTCATCTCAGTGACTTATGGTGTGCTCGACGATATTATCAACAATTAGTTCGATATTTTTCAGTATTGTTATCATCACCGAATTATATCCTTAAACTTACCATCAGTGAAAGTTACCGTGAAATTTTGTTTCATGGATTCACTCATGTTGTGGTTCCACTAGTGATGAGTTAAATTCTTCCTTTTTTTGTAGCTCTACATCTCATCTCGTCACTCAATTTGCCTAACATTACACATCCAGACGGTGCTGATTCCGTCCCAATTCACGAAAGCTTGGCTCCTGTACTTTGCTCGTAAAGTGTTGGGAGCTGGCATTAACCTCAGACCACTATGTGAAGTTGACGCATCTATTAGCGATATGTAGGCCATAACTTGAGTGCAGAAAAATACCCAATCACAGCGAGAAGGATGCCGATTTTGGGGCCTTGGTGGGCCAAGGTTGAGGTCCGCACCGATAAATTAGGGAGGCAAGATGGTCAAATCCGAAGGTTTTACAGGTTCTAAAACCGCCTGAGGCCAAAATTGTTGGCAAGAATAACCCACAACAAAACCGATGAGATCTAATATTAGGTGCGTTCAATTTGGCCCACTGTACATCTACGGTATTTCCCATCTCCCCCCCTTTCTACTGCCCCCCCACTCCCTCCACCAGTTGGATTCTGGTGCTTTGGCGGCCGATCACTATTCTCCCCCTTTTTACTGTACAGGTTGCACCAATAAATCCAGCTGCTTGAAGCAGGAAGCCGTGCAGCTATCATGTAATTTTTAAAAATAATCTTGTCCCAATGAAGCTCTAACCTGTAGAATGTAACCATCCTGTCACAAATTTTCAATCTCCTCCTGCAAAATAATACCTCTATCACCATTACCGAGCCGTTAGCGGAAACAATAGGGCAGTGGTCCTAACAAAGCAAAATCCTTTCGAGTCACAGGTCTCTATGCAGTATGTATTTTCTTAGGTAATCGAGAAAATGGGCCCAGTCTAGAACTGGTTTCGATATTATTATTTTTTATGTTGGGCTACATGCAGGCGTCACTGCCATCTAATTACATTACCCGATTGGGCAATCGTGAAAGCCGAGTATACTGACTAGCCATGGCAGATATGGGTGAGTCTCGACCTTGGATTACGATTCGCTACATATGCATCTTCGGGTATCTCCAACCCTTCAGTCTGTAAGTCTTTCTCCTAAGCTTTGGTCCACTTCGTGCCTTACAAGCACATTAGATTCATGTATAGAAAAATGGGAACTATACCAGCACCATTAGCTAGACCAGCAAATAATTGTAGTGCCCCGAAGGTTCACACTGATGAGACTTTAATTTACTTTGTAGGAACTGGTATGATGTATTTTTCGGACTTCCGCTCCATGTCCATAGTGGACTCCGATCTCGTCCTTTACCCTGCCCCACTGGTGATAACCGAAGGGAATAAGTAACTTGTTGCCTAAAAGATTACAAATATGACATTTCAGTGGTCCGAGCCCGAGCCAGCGCCAGTAATCCAAAGCAAAACCATAAACTTAATTTGCCAATGCCAAATTCACAAATTAAATCTGCGAAACTTGATGTCATGGGCTGACAGAGTCAGTTGTCTGCAAGTGGGGATGAGGAAATATTGTTGATCGATTTTTTTCAGTTTTAAACTTTGGGTTTTCTTTTTCAATAGGCAGATTTCTCTCACTTCTTGTCTTTATTCTTAGCCCATTTCTTCATTCTGCCTTTTCAATTATTGCCATCTTAGATTTGTACCTCTTAACAAAATACGATGAGGAGAACCCAAGTAAACCCATGATTAAAAACTATTGTAAACAACATTTAAACAACAGTTATAGTGACTACTATCAGTCTATAATATGTTAGAGCATCCGGATATGATACTGAATTATCTTTGTACACGGCTGGTGATTTTTATGTGTCTATCAGACATAGTTCCAGCTTGTTTCATAAAACACTGCCACTCCATGATCTATGGCAATATTCCAATCTCAACATTTCTTCTGTAGCACTTGGTCAAAATCTTGATTGGAAGATTAGTTTGATCGGGCTGAAGAACTCAACCACAGGCCATTGAAATCTACCTCTCGATTATCTCAATTTTGGCAAAATTCATCTTGATCCCCCAACATTAATTATGTATTTGTGTTTCTAGTCAATTTTGGCGACTATTATCAACCTATTTCAAGTCTATGGTCCCGCTCAATTGTTTTTATTTTTTTGAATATTCAGCTCCAAATTAGAGTGAATTGGTCAACAAGTAGCCACAGAAAATCACATCCCCAATTTATTCTTCTCGAATCTTAATTTGCCTGTCTATTATTTATCCTCTTTCGGTTCCATTCTCTTCTCTTCCTTTCCCTTCCCATATTTTGCAATCATTTCTTCATGCTTTCGCTTTTTGGCACCGGCACCAACCTGCTTCTTGTGTCGTCTACTGGCTAAATGAATATTCCAACTCTCTTCTCCCACTGCTACCAATGGAGCTCCTGATTTATCTTTGCAATGTTCACAGGTATAATGTTTCCAATTCGCTTCTGAGCCCAATTGTTTATTACTCTTGATCTCTCCTTCTAGTAAATGCTCCAATCTGGAAGGTGTTTGAGCATTCTTCACAGAGGTAGGCCCGTTTGTCAAAAACTGCTGTGTTATTCCTATTCCGATATTTGCCACATTTTCCTTCCAATTATCTAAATTAGTAGCATCTAACACGTACATTTTCCCTCCATACTTGTAATTGAAGCGAGACTCCTTGAGAAGCTCAACTCCTAACAATTTTTTGATCCACTTGACTTGGTATTTGGCATATTGTCTGGTTCTAATTTTCATCCTTTCGAGTCCCTCTTGAAATTTTTCTTGTTGATTTGTTTCCAACCAAGGCAAGAATTCCTTAAACCCGATCACTTGCCATATACCCCTAGTACAATCCGGCTGAGGCTCTTGTTTATATTTTTGATACATTTGACGAATTTCATCAATGGCTCCATTCTCCATCATTTTGTCAACTCTCAGATCTAAACGAGGTATTAATTGCTCAGAATCAGAATAAACCCAAAAGAATAACGTGTTATAAATTAATGATGAATCTTCAAACTCTTCAAGTTTTTGTTCATGGTATATTTGCGATGGAAGATTTCCCGTACAATAATAAATTTCTAAAGCTCTTCTCAATTTCCGTTTGTCATTAGGATGAAATTTTTGGGCAATAACGGGATCTATTCGGGTTATAGTCTCAAAAATATTTGATACGGGTCCATCGAGGATATCAATTTGTTCAGAACTCAACTGGGACAGATCAAAGTCGTCATCCTTTTCTTTTTCAATGGTCTTATTATTAAACAATAACGTCTGAAGATAATAATGGGTTCCTCCAATCACTATGGGTACCTTTCCTCGGTCATGGATGCTCTTTATAGCTTCTCCCGCTTCCTTCGAAAATCGATGAATAAAATACTCTTCATCCCAATTAACGTGGTCCATCACATGATGAGCAATGCCGTCTCTTTCGGCCACGGGATGCTTGTTAGTGATATTATCAAGGCCCTTGTATACCTGCATCGAGTCTGCATTGATGATTTCTCCATTGATGGCTTTGGCAAGATCTATACTAAACTGGAAGTTAGTAAGATTGTTTAGCAAATTGAGTCCCAGAATGCAGAAGATGACATCCTCAAAAATGAATCAATGGTGAAAAACCCATACTGCTGGGATTCACCACCCAATTGAAATTCAATACCTCATCTCATCTCATCTCATCTCTTCCTCTGGCAAATGGCTAGTTCAAATTGTACATACTTGTGATTTTCCCACCCCGGTGGTCCCCACGATGCTGATGATATTCTTTTTGGGCTTGGTCATGACTCTGTTCTTCAAATACCGAAGATATCTGGTTATCATAAGCTAAATGTTTGAGCCATACACGTACCCCACAGCGGTGAAAAAGGGCCAAAATTTCGCAAAACTGTTGCAAAAACTGTTGCAAAAAAAAAGGGCAAACGTCACTTGTATCTAGAGAATAACATCTGAAATTGAGCTTCCAGGGTATTGGACGTGCTCTCCGTTACGATGTTATTAGTTCATCCACGTGGCTCTGTTGCTGTTCTCAAAGAGCGATTTTATGTGGTAAACCAGCCCAGAAAGGGCACTTTATAGCAGTGTACATTGAGCATCAAGATTCGTGTTCATACTTATCAACTCTATCACCGCTAGCTGACCAGCAAGTCAGTAGACGTTGGATGGTGAGCAATGGGCCAGCAGAATGCTATGAGTAAAACACTCAATTCAGTAGGAGCGGGTGAGTTACCGTCTGGCGATTGCAAATTTCTCTCATCCAATGAAATGTCAAACCATCACCAGTGGCCCACTTTTACTGGCATAGCTTGAGAATACAACAGCCACTAGTTCGAAGATTAGTATAAGGAACGTGTTCAGCATCGTGTAAGCTGGTAATAATCATGTTAAACGTACACTTGTACCGGTAGGAAGAAGGTGTATTGGTGAGACATTTTTTGCCGATCATCCTGAAATTTGACATTTTCAAGTTACCAGTAAAGTTACATTTGTTGGGAAAAAGTCAATTATTTAACGGGAGTTTCCTTTTAATTTTTCTGACCTTCTTCAATCCAGAATTAGATCGGCCCGGATGTTTTTTAAGCCAACTACTAGTCATATAGTCATATGAGCTCAAACAACTCCTTCGAAAGTCTAACTAACTTTTTGAAAAGCATAAACGGTAAGAGTTACTAAAGTTCACGGATCCATCAGTGCTAGAATCATTAAGACTGCCAAGATCACTAATAGTGCTGAAATCATTAAATCTACGATATTCGAATAAAAGTCCGAATATTACTCCAGTCCTTCCATGGTATCACATCGCTCTCGTGTCATTCATATCAAAAATGTCTCATAGCCGAACATTCTCAAGAGACCTTATAGTATACTCAATCAAGTTGTCAACATCACCTCAGAAAGTTCAGCCTTGTTGCTTCTTTCTTCATTCTTTATCAGCTTTCTCTTCACTCAAACAATTGGACCTATCACTATTGAAAGTTACTCAGCACAATTAGCCTAATTGGGGTCAGTATAGTTGGGGCTAGTCTAGTTGGTCAGTTAAATCGGAAAATTTGTGCCTGCTCTTTTAATACAAGTTGTCTCATTTTCACCAAGAAACTGATCACCTACTAGGATCAAGTTGGAGTTTCCCCACTGGCAAGAGCCTTAATATTAGTTATTACTCCTATTAGAAACTCAGTAGAGTTATCAAAAGATGTGAAACTAATCAAGTCTGTCTCTCCACGGCCCCAACTGGCAAAGGTCCTAAATTTGATGCAGCGTATGGAAACGCACCGTTTTTGCACCCAAATTTAACACCATTCTCTCGATTACAAGCACTGAATGTGATACAGAGCACAAGCTAAGCAAATCCCTCCAAGTCACAGAATGAAGAAATGTAACTCAAGTTAAGCTGAACCAAAATTTCTCCTACGAATTTGCCCAAATGACCATTTAAATGTGAGTGCTTTTCACGCTATTTGTCGAAACTGAAAATCACAAACGGGGCTGCTGGTGAGAAAACCAATAACCCATCACGTCCAGCTTTTACCACTCCCTTTGTCATAGCCTAGATGGACCAAAAATCGGGTAAATCAGCGTTCATTGGTGGTTCATCAGTATACCAGTGCACATCACATGATCCATCACTACCAAAGTCATCTCACACACAACAACCCATCGGCCCCAGATGCCCCCAATCTACGTTAAAGGTGGTGCCTGGACCAATATCGAGGACCAGATCCTCAAGGCTGCCGTCGCCAAGTACGGTCTCAACCAATGGTCACGGGTGGCGCTGTTGCTCACCAAGAAGCTGGCCCGTCAAGCCAAAGCCCGCTGGCACGAATGGCTCAATCCAGCAGTAACCAAAACCAGCTGGACCCCGGAGGATGACGACAAGTTGTTGAGCTTGGCCCGTTTGATGCCCAACCAGTGGCGAACCATTGCTCCTGTGATGGCACGTACTGCTGCCCAATGTGTGGAGCGGTATCAGAAACTCTTGGATAGAGCAATGGGAAGTTCAGGAATGGTTGGTGATGATGGTGAAGATTTGGGGTTCACCGGCCCAGGAATCGAATCTTTACCTGCCAGTGGACCTCAGGTGGGTGATGTGAATGTGAATCCTGAAAGTAAGCCTGCGAGACCCGATGAAGAAGACATGGATGAGGAAGATCAGGAAATGCTCGCTGAAGCCAAGGCACGTCTTGCAAACACTCAGGGTAAAAAGGCCAAGCGTAAGGCTAGAGAGCGGATGCTTGAAGAAAGCAAACGAATCGCCCTACTTCAGAAAAGGCGAGAGTTAAAGGCAGCTGGAATCAATATCAGTCTAGAGAGTCGTAAGAAAAGAAAGGAGTTTGACTATAATGCCGACATTCCCCATGAAAGAGCGCCCCAGGTGGGACTTTATGATGTGAGCGAAGAAATCTCCAATAACCAACTTGAAAAAGAGAAATTCAGCAAGGAAATTTCCAAGCATGGTATGAATTTGAAGGAGGTGGAAGACAAACACAGAAAGGACAAAAAGAAGGATAAGGAGTCCGAAGAGAGGAAAGCCAGACAAAACATAAAAGAAATCGAAGCAGCAGCAGAATTATATACTGATTTCGAACAGGAAAATTTGAAAAAGAGAAAGTTGGCTCTCCCAGAACCAGAAGCCAAGAGATCAAGGGAAATTGAAACCGATTTGGACTCACAAATCTTGTTGAAATCCAAAGAACTTATTGCTCAACAAGCCACTCCATCGACTCTTTTGGCAGTTGGAGGTGAACCTATATCAGAAAAGAAAATAGACAGTTCAACAAAAGCTACTAAAGAATCCAAGAAAGCTGTTTTGAAAGCCAAACAGGCGTTGATCTCATTACTAAAGGCCAGGTTCGATCAGCTTCCCAAACCCAGAAACGAACAGGGGGTGGTGATACCTAATTTTGAGACCTCGGAAGAAGCTTTAAATCTAGACACTGGTGAAACAGTACTGGATACTGGTGAAAGATTGAGAAATCTCGAAATCTTACGGCAAATTAATGAAGAAAAATCGAAATTGAGACAATCTCAAGCCATCCAACGGGGTTTGAGTATTCCCAATCCCGAAAAATTAGACCAATTGAACGAGCCTGACTCAGAACTAGGGAAACTCATTCACAGAGAATTAATTGGTCTCATTAGATCTGATTATAGAAAGCACCAAGATCCACAGTTCAAATCCAAATTGGTTGAAGACTTGGATGAAGAAAGTTGGGAGAAGGTGAATGGAGAAATTCAAGCCGAGTTATCCAAGCTTCAAACAGAGCAACTACATCCCGATATTGCCCATGCCTCGGTAGAGATATACAAACTTCCTAGAACTTTTGAAGCAGCAGAAAAGGGAATCTTCAAACTTCATGAATTTCACGAAAAAAATACAACCAAGGAAAACAAACTTTTTCAGTCTATCAACAACAAATCTTTTGAAGAAGAAAAGGAGCAATTATTGACAGATATCTACCAATTGTTCAGCGATATTTCCAGTGCCGAAATTGAACTAGCAAACATTTCCAAATTGGTACCCAATGAACAAAGAACCATCAAACAACGGACACAAAAGTTACAGGCTATGGTCGATCTGGTGGTCAAGATAGAGCATGAAATTGAACAAAAATTAAGAACAGCCAAAGCAAATAAGCTGGCTACTGTATAATAGGAAATATGGGATTGTAATATAAGACATGATGACATTGATAATGTAAAGGTGTGATTCAGACAATGTGAATTAGTGAAAGCTGTCAATACCGTTAAGCATCGCCAAGTATACAATTTATAGGTTGGACATTGCAAGAATAGAACAACCTTCTTGGGACTAGCCATAAAACTATGTCTTCTGGTAAGGTATACAGCCGTAACATTTCTAAAATGAAGTGATTGTTTAGAACACATAGACTAAACCAGCCAGAAAATGGTCGTAGAGTGAATGTAATTAATTGAAGACAAGATACACCCTCAGACATGCTAATCTAATCACATAGAGATGACTATTGCTCAGTAATTAATTTAATGCTATTTAACCTGAAGCTTAGAAGACAGGAACACTACCAGTATACCTGATTGTACTAACAATTGAGAGATAGAGAAGTCCTATAAAAATCTATAAGGATTATATAAAGTGTTTTGAATAGATCTCCTCACTAACTATATAAATTGGTAGGGACATCTTTTCGAAATATCGCGGTAAATTTCGAACAATTTCTCGTTAATCGCCATAAATCTCTCGCTAATCACCATAAATTCCTCGCTAATATTGTGCAAATTCACAAAGTCCCTCGCTATTTAGAGAACTTCAACCAAAACCCTCGCTATTGCATTACACCATCCCAACCCATAATGAACCTTCTTGAGATTCCCCTCAGACAACCCCGTCCCATAGACCTTACCTCTGTTCTCTCCCAAATCATCCAATCAGACTACTTCCAGACTCCTTCCACATTTCAGCATGATCTTACAGCCATTGGCGACCTCCGCAACCAAGTGGTTGCTATAACCTCAGAAACAATTACTTCCAACAGTCTTGAAATCCTCACCACCTACTACCAGCATATCAAAGGCCTCAGCATCAAGTTTCCCCCAGAAAGTATTGAATTTGCCTGGTATGGTACCCTTACCTATGGTCCCAGTGGGCCTGCCAAGTTTAGGCTGTTTCAAATCGAACAATTGAACGTGTTGTATCAATTGGGAAGCGTCTACTCTCACTTGGCGTTAAGGGAGTCACGTCACACGGATGAGGGCTTAAAACAAGCCTGTGCCATGTTTCAAAAAGCGGCTGGATGTTTTGAAATGATTTCAAAAGAAATCCAAAATGGATTGGCAGTGCCCAGTGACTTGGACAAAGACACCATTGAAACTCTACAATGGCTCATGATAGCCCAGGCTCAAGAAATGGTGTGGCAAAAGGCGGTGAGTAATGGTAAGATTAAGGACTCAGTGATTGCAAAATTAGCTATTCAAACATCCGAGTACTACGGTTATGCATTGAAGGCGGGCAATGCTTCCGAGTACATCAAACTTGAATGGATAAATCACATCTCTGTCAAAAAGTATCATTTTAAGGCCGCAGCATTTTTACGAGCATCTATGGGATACCAAGATAATTTTCAGTATGGACAACAGGTATGTTGTTTGAGAGTAGCAGCAGAAAATGGAGCCCTTGCATTGAAACTGAAAAAATACGTCAACTCGTTTGTGATTGAGGATCTACAAGGTTTGGTGGATACTATTAATTCAAGTTTGCGAGTGGCAGAGAAAGATAACGATTTGATTTATTTGAAAGTAGTACCGAATGAAAGTGACTTGAAGCCTTTGGTGGGTACCGCCATGGTAAAGCCTATAATTCCGGAGTTTAATGACTCAGCCCAACCTCTTTTTGAAGATTTATTACCCTACGTGATCATTCAGGTATCGCAAGCATTCAAAGAAAGAATTGACAATTATATTATAGAACGATTTTCTGATCCCATTATCAGTCTCAACAAAATGATGATCAACTTTTTAACTGAACGCAATCTACCAGCATCTATAGACTCATTACAACAACCCGAAAATCTTCCAGAGCTGATCATCAATCATTCACAAGAAATAATAGGCTTAGGAGGTATCGAGCGGATCGAGCAAACCATCACTGACAAAGCACACACTGCTCTTCAATGTAAAAAATTATTACTGGAATGTAACAATAGAATTCAATTGGAAGCTCAAGAAGATACTATGTTAAGACAGAGACAAGGTACTCAGCGCTGGAATCGATTAACTAGTGAAGCTGCAGGAGAAACGCTTATTCCAAAAGTTCATAAAATGCAAGTATATCTTCAGCAAGCGGAAGATGGGGATCAACGAATTTTAGAAAAATACCTCGAACTCAAACCGTACTTGGAAATATATTGTGGTGGGTACCAATCATTAGTCAAATTTATTCCAAGTTCTAACTATACACAATTAGATCATCATATTTCCTCAATTATCTCTGATATCAGAAGTGCAGTCAACGAAGCAGGACAATTAGAAGCTCACCGCAAAGATTTGTTGAAAGAAGTGGAAATTGTCACCAGGGACAATCCACTTTTACCAAGGGTGATTGAAGAGTATAAGAAAAATAAGACTATTTTTAAAGAAGCAGGTGTAATTAAAGAAAGACAATTTGAAGGTGTTTTTGAAGACTACTTAAAAATTTTCAACCCATACTTAAGGACATTGGAGGAATCGAAGAATAAACAGCTTTCTTTAGAAAATGAAATTGATACTTTAAACAACAGATTCAATTCAACTTTCAATACCAAACTAAGTGAATCTCAACAAAATAGAGGTGAGGTGTTACAGCTTTTGGAGTCTGTTTACTCGCGATATTTGGATATTCTTTCCAACTTAAACGAAGGTAGTAAATTCTACAATGATTTTATTCAAAAGGGAACAAGTGTCTTGAAAGAATGTGAAGACTTTTTGTACACGAGAAGGATCGAAGGAAGAGAATTGGAGACCAAATTACAGGGACAATCTGTTTCTGACGACAGTGTGGACCCCAAAAGCTACCAGCAACACGAGATCAACTTAAAGGGGCCCGCAGCCCCAGGCTCGTGGACATAGAACAGAGATTATTCCGAAAAGTCCAGTCCTAGCGGTAGGTCTGAAACACAGAGTGTGAAAAGGGTCAAGGCGGTGTACTCGCCACAGGACCTTTCACAATTGTTGTGGGAACGTTTGGGCGGTTTTGACAGCTCCACGGTTCGTCATTTCCAGGAGGAAGACGACGACAACGACGAAAACCAACAACAATTCGATATCCGTCAAAAGCCCGAGATTCTTTTTGAAAACCTCGAGAACAATGCTCCTGCTATTGTTTTGGATAGTGTGAAGCACTCCGGGGCCGG
>JAKTXH010000091.1:0-10975 GCA_030561405.1 Suhomyces atakaporum
GGAAAATGTAGAAAAAGAACAGAATATTGGAAAAAGTAAGAGAGAGAAGAGGGAGAGCGGAAATAGCGGATATAGCGGGGAGGGGCGGCAGCGGGCCAATTGCGGATGGAGAAGTGGATGGTCTAGTACATGAGAATCAGTATGAAAAATGAAAATGCTAAGGTATCAATGTATGTGAGAAGAATCTATTAATATATTATAATATCTAAATGTATATCAGAACAAGTATTGTACCAAAAAGCCGTAGATCATTGGTACTATTAGGGGATAAGATATTGATGGTACGTATAAAATTATTGAATTACTTGCAATCAAACTAGTTAATTTAATTTCAAATATACTAATTATTTAAATGGCAGCATTCCTTTGTCCGCAGGATAGAGAGCGTTTTTCATTAGTTCATTGACTGTCTTTTTTTGGGGGCACTTTTCGCTTAAGCTCGTCAATATATACTTCGAATTGCTCTTTATTGTATTCTGGTGTCCATCTCAATTTATGGGCAGGATGAGAAGGTAATAAGAATTTTGGATCATCTCTTTCTGTTCCAAAGAGTTGTTCTCTAAAGGATAAAGTTCCTTTGTCCGCCACTTGACTTTCAGGGTAATCCTCCCACACGAGTCCTCTCGCTTGTAGTTCTGGTACCAAATAATCGACAATATCTTTAAATGAAAGTGGAGATAACTGATAAGTGAAGTTGAAACCGTCAACTCCTGAAATTTCAACATACTTCTCGATTTCATCCGCCACTTCTTTTGCTGTTCCGTACAATACTGTCCCCAGTCCACCTACTGTTATCTGCCTAGCCACAGATTCTCTAGTCTTTTTCGTATCGGCAGGCTCTCCAGGTGCAAGTTGTGTCCATAAAGAGACCGCGCTTCTAATCGCGTTTGATTCGCTTTCTCTAAGCTCTTCATCTTTTCGAAACTTACCAATGTCGATCCCAGTCCAACCACTGAACAATACTTGTGCACCTTCTAAATCACCATGTGCTCTATATTCTCTATATCTTTCGACTGCCTCATCGTGAGTCTTTCCAAGGATAATTGTTATAAGCTGCAAAAATTTTATTGCGTCGTTTTCCCTTCCATATTTTTCCCTTGCAATAGTCTTGGTTTTGTCGATTTGAATTTTTAGCGCTTCCGGTGTATTACATGAAACAAAAACTACTTCTGCATTTTTTGCTGCGAAATCAGTACCAGCCTTAGATGCACCAGCTTGTAAAATAACAGGTAGTCTTTGTGGAGTTGGCTCAGTGATACTGGGTCCTGGGACCTTGAAATACTTCCCTTCATGGTTAATCTGTCTAACTCTCTCGGGATCTGCATAAATTCTTCTCTTTTTATCGTTCAAAACTGCATCATCTCTCCAGGACGATAAGAAGAGCTCGTAAACTACGTTTAGATATTCTTCTGCCCTCACGTATCTCTCATCATGTTCTGGTAATGGCTCGCCATTCAAAAGATTTCTAGCCGCACTATCCAAGTACGAAGAAACGACATTCCATCCGACTCTGCCGTTAGTCAAATGATCTAAGGTGGCTAATCTTCTAGCAAAATGATAAGGAGCTTCACTTATAGTACTGAAAGTCACACCAAAAGAGAGGTTCTTTGTTACCGCAGCCATTGCGGATACAACAGCACTTGGTTCATTAACGGGCCATTGAGTTGCGGAGGCGATTGCTGGTGCAAGATTGTTGGGACCATTATACACATCATAGCCACCCAATACATCAGCAAGAAAAATAGCATTAAATTTTCCTTTCTCTAAAAGCTTTGCAAGGTCTGTCCAGTACTCAATTGTCTTGTACCCATTAGCCTTGGTGTCATCAGGGTGCGTCCAAAGTCCAGGATTCTGATGGCCAATGGTACCCATTTCGAAGGCATTGAGAATAAGCTTCTTTCTTTGCGTCCTTTCTTTCGACATCTCGTTGTATCAAAAATTTGTCAGAGTCATGACAGTTGCCTATAAACCTTCTTTTGTATGAAGATCCTTGGTTACATTTAATGTGCTGTTATCACGCAATCACTGTATCCAAGTTAAATATTGTACTGCACAGTTGATTGACTTATGATCGCGTATTGTACCAATTGCAGGAAAAATGTGGCGATACTTGATCATGGTTTGCATATAATCTTAAAGATCGGCACTCGATGTGAATAATAGGCAAACGGAAATAACCGTATACCCGTTGATTCAGCAGATAAAATTTCCACTAGCGTATTATGATGTTGAAGAGTATGAATGGAAACGGTTTTGTATTTGCAGATTTTTATTTGCAATTTATTTAATCTAAAATGGTGTAACTTCGACTTTTAGTCTGTGCTTTAATATTTTGGGTAGACAATCTCCTCGCAATTATCTTTAAAAAGCGAACTTCCTAAAACGTTTTAGGCGTCTACCGAGCCATAATAAAACAAATTTTAGGGGTATAATTTTTATACAGTACTTCAATGTCCCATATCTTTTGTACATTGCATATTCAGACAATGCTAATGTACAGCATGTGCACATGTACGTTTCTAGTATTATTATCAAGCTAGTGTGGCACTTGGGCATGGCTATAGTAATAAATTTCGTAATAGCTACATATATGTCAAGCTTTAGTTGTCGGCAAGATGAAGCTCTTTAAGGTATTGGTCAAACTCTTCCTTGGTATATTCAGGTGTCCATCTCAATTTATGCGCCGGATGAGAAGGTAACAAGAATTTGGGGTCATCTCTGTCAGTACCAAAAATTTGTTCTCTGAATGATAATGTTGAGTTCTCCTTATCTTTACTTTCGGGATAATCCTCCCAGACTAGACCTCTGGCTTGAAGCTCTGGAACTAAGTGGTCCACAATTTCTTCAAAAGATAGTGGCGAAACATTGTAAGTAATATTGAAACCGTCAACACCAGACACATTCACCCAATTCTCAATCCCATCTGCAACCTGTTGAACAGTTCCGTAGACTACAGGTCCCAGACCCCCTACTGTTATTTGACCCGCCACATATTCTCTTGTCTTTTTTAAGTTGGGGGCTTCGCCAGGTGCTGGCTTTGTCCATTTCTCAACAGCACTTCTAATCGCATTGGACTCGACCTCCCGTAATTCCTCATTCTTATCAAACTGACCGATATCAATACCGGTCCATCCACTAAATAATGCTTGAGCACCCTCTAAATCCCCGTGCGCTCTGAAATCATTATACTTTTCAACCGCTTGTTCGTAAGTATCACCGATAATGACAGTAATAAGCTGTAAAAATTTGATTGAACCTTCTTCTCTTCCATATTTCTCTTTTGCTAGAGCCTTCGTGTTATCAATCTGGACCTTCAATGCTTCTGGTGTAAACGAAGCGATAAACACGATCTCTGCATTTTTGGCTGCAAAATCAGTACCTGCTTTCGAAGCCCCAGCCTGCAAGATTACAGGGAGTCTTTGGGGGGTTGGCTCAGTGATACTGGGTCCTGGAACCTTGAAATACTTTCCTTCATGGTTAATCTGTCTAACTCTCTCGGGATCTGCATAAATTCTTCTCTGTTTATCGTTCAAAACTGCATCATCTCTCCAAGACGATAAGAAGAGCTCGTAAACGACATCCAAATACTCGACTGCCCTTACGTATCTCTCATCATGCTCTGGCAATGGCTCACCATTCAAAAGATTTCTGGCCGCACTATCCAAATACGAAGAAACGACATTCCAACCAACTCGACCGTTGGTTAAGTGGTCCAAGGTGGCTAATCTTCTAGCAAAGTGATAAGGTGCTTCACTTATGGTACTGAAAGTTATACCAAATGAGAGATTTTTAGTCACGGCTGCCATTGCTGACACCACTGCACTTGGCTCATTAATGGGCCATTGAGCAGCAGATTTGATAACTGGCTCAAGATTACTGGGACCATTATAAACATCATAACCACCCAAGACATCAGCTAAAAAAATAGCATTGAACTTTCCTTTTTCTAGAAGCTTAGCAAGATTGGTCCAGTATTCGATTGACTTATAGCCCGTAGCTTTGGTGTCGTCAGGGTGCGACCAAAGTCCTGGGTTCTGAAGACCTATCGTACCCATATCAAAGGCATTGAGGATAATCCTCTTCTTAGGTTTGGTGTCATTAGTCATAGCTTTTCAATGATTAGTGAATGTTTTTGAAATCTCTGGGCAAAATCAAGAATGATGTACCTTAAGTTCCCCCTTGGTAATAGTCGATTTATATATTATCCTTGCCGTCATATGCTCAGTTGTGGCATTGTCGCTTAGTATACAAATCAAGCCGATGTGGCAGTAATATTATGCGACTATAACCATAATCAATTGAGGCTCTACAACGGAGTTGAATAGTGTTGTTCTATTAAAGTATCAAGGGGTGGTAATACTACCTTCGTAACTTATCATCACACCACTGAGTCAAGTATCATGAACACATTTTACTTTTTCACAATAGATGTAGTGATTAAACGAGCCATATTTTAGAACCTTTTGGTAATTACAGACTTTACACAATTAATTCATGATCCAATTTATCCATTATACTCCCTGATTTCCTATAGCACCAAATGTGTAATTTAATTCTATTCAATTATTCAGTTATATGTTAAACTCTCTTAAAGAAAAAATAACCATAGTGAAGCAAAAATCTATATTGTTCTAGTTTTTCTTTTTGATGTAATCCCTGTATAAACCTCTCAATATTAAAGCTTGTGAGTGCCTTCCACTAATCAATGGGTAAATCCCGATAACAAGTAACGCTGAGTATAGCCATACTTGGGACATTATCACATAACCTCTGAAATATGCCAAGCTCCAAATATAATCGCGGTAAAGAGGTAATGGCCAAAGAACCCAGGTAACAAGTAAAACAAAGATAAACGCGGCATAAGCGATTTTTCTATACTTGGCCAAAATCCTTGCTTCCTGCTCTTTAGATTGTAATGGTTCAATTGCATCGTCAGACTCTTCTTTTTCTGAGCCAATATCCGTAATATTTATCCCATGGATTACCTTTTTGGTGCTTGAATTCAGATCACTTTCCTCTGCATCACTTTGAGCTTTTTCGGATTTGATGACAGATCCTTCACTTGAAATAGAATCGGGTTCAATTATGAGATTCCTGTTAAGTATACCCCAATCAAATTCTTTGGGCTTAATAGTCAAACTGATCAAAACACTCAAAACACCAGGTAAAAACATAGCTGTAATAGCTCCAAACATACATGGCATTTGAGCTCCGAGTGAACTAATCGAGATCACTCCAAAATAGTGCTTGGCGGTCAACAACCAAACAACCAATCCTAATGCCATACCAATTGAAGGGGCAAGGAAAGCAGCAAGAGCTGTCTGTCTACTCCAAGTGATTGTGAGAGTCAAAGGAATAACACCTATAATTGGTTAGTAATTGTTAGAATATGAAATAAGGCCTTTTTACTTACCAGGACAAATGAGCATGGAACCAAAGTATCCCAACCATGTCATATCAACCCCGACATAATGTAGCATAAGAGAGAAACCAGCGGAGAACAATCCAAAAAATACCACACTATAATGCGATACACGAATCATTTCCTTGTTTTTGGCGTCTTTTCTGAAGTACTTTCTGTAAATATCAAATGAGAAGATACTGCTTACAGAAATCATTTGAGCACTAACCGTAGAAGTGACAGCCAAATATATGATCAAAAGAAGGGCACCTAATCCACCATTGCCTAAAACGGCTTTGACAGTATAAGGTAACATTAATCCACTGGCAACCTCATAATCTGACATTCCCCTAGGGTAAGTAGGGAATTTAGGACTTTTCTCTAAAACAATACTTGCAAGCCCCACAATAGCACCTGTACCCCAGGAGTTTGCAAATATCAAGACTGCTGCTGTAAGGTACCCCGGTAAAGTGGATCTTACATCAGCACTAAAGCTCTTCTGCCAGAATGATGAATCCATAACGGTCAAACCAAAATTACCAAGGGTCAAAACAATACCAAAGAAAACAGCACCTTGTGACTTTCCCGTCATGAAAGAACCTTGATAATTTCCTTCAACAAATCTATCAGCTTCGTGTTGTTTTACTAAGTTATACAATCCGTCGATACCTCCAATTGAGTCAGAAGTAAGAACAGAAGTATTGATGTAGCATAAAACAATAAGTAAAACCAACGAGTGAACAAAATCAGTCAAGAAAGTAGCTTTCAATCCACCTACAGCAGTGTACAACAAAACACCAAAGGGAATAAGCATTGTAGAGGCAGCAATATGAAGATCACCAGCAATTGCTGAAATTGCTCCAGCGGCACCAAGGATCATAGAAGAGCATGCAAGTAAGTTTGTAATCAACCCCAAAAACATATAAAGTAAATGACAAGCTTTACCATATCTTATCTCAACTATTTCTAAGGAGGTGTGACTGGTTGGAATTTTTTTCTTTGCTTCGATTCCAATTACAGTCATGAGACAGATCTGAATGGCTAAACCAGCAGAATACCAATATGATGCTACCACACCATAGTTATATACCATAGCACTTGACCATAAAAGTTCAGTCGCCCAAGTCCAACTCGAGTAAACCGAACTTGCGACCAAAGGGGTCTTCACATTTCTATTTGCAACCATAAAATTTTCGGTCGAGTTGGCGTTCTCATGCAAATACTTCTGTAAGAGCCTGGTAGTAAAAATCATTCCGATTGCAAATAATCCACCAACACCAACAAGGACACCATACCCGCTGGCTTGTCCTAACATTTGCACCTTTTGATCCGACATCTTTGCTAAAAGTTAGATCGTTTTTTTTTTTTTCGAAAATTCTAAGAGTTCGGCGACCTTATACATTTATGAATAGTCATCACCTCTAATTATTTCGAAGTCTTTTACTAATTGAAAGATTGATTTCACGTGCGATTAACAATGCTTTGAAGCAATGGCTTTACGGCTAATGAGCTATTTAACATGAAAAAAATATATATATGAACTGCATCAAACAGATAAACGTTTTCAAGAGGTCCGATAAATCAACAATTTATTTTTTTGAACATATGAGGTACCACTGAGTTTTATCCTGTGGTTGCACGTGCAAACTGCAATAGGCAAATATTTAGATAAGTGCAAAGATTACGCCGCATTGATACTTTCCGAATTCGGTATAGTTTGCGACAATGCTGACTACGTTATATGCCAGTACAATTTTAAATTGAAAACCCGAAAAAATATGTGGCTCAAATTTGATTACTAACTGTTGGTTGCAAATTTCGGCATAAAACTGCAGGTCAAATCGGGGTGGAATCCACACTTCTGCACCCCTACTTCTCAATCAAGGCTTTTTATCCGCCAACCGAGCACGTCAGATCCACTTGCCTTTAGTATTACAGGTTGCGAACAATGGCTGTACTCACGGATCAATATATTTAATTTATATATCCAAAAAGACCAGACTCAATAATCATTAAGAATCATCAGTAGAATGTCGATTGTTTCGCCTCCAGTTACAACCAGAACTCCCGAATATCTTAACGTTGGTGTTGGAAGCGTTGTGGAACAAACCTGGATCGGTGGAAGTTTTGGAGCAATTGCTCTCACCGAATTTGATCAACCACTAACTCATCATAACCTCGAAAAAATTCCAGAATTAAATAAGGATGAGGTGTTGATTAGAAACAAAGTTGTTGGCTTGAATCCTATTGACTGGAAAGCAAAGAAATATCGGTTTGGTGTATACCACTTCCCATGGATCAATGGCCGTGAGAGTAGTGGAATCGTTGTTCAACAAGGTGATAATAACACTGATCTCCTAGGCAAAAAAGTATTCATTGCTAGTACTAGCTATAGAGATAATAGAACGAGTACATTCCAGGAGTACACGGTGATGAATAGAAACTTGATTTGGGAACTTCCTGATCATCTCTCCTTTGAGGATGGTGCAACTTTAGGGGTTGGCTTGGTCACTTCAGGTATTCTTTTGACAAAGAGCTTCGGTCTTAATCTTGATCGCCCTAAGGAAAAGCAGGTCTTGGTAATTTGGGGCGGTTCTACAGTAGTTGGGATTTACGTTGCTCAATTTGCAAAGTACTTGGGTTTTGAAGTGATATCAATTTCGAGTCAGAACACTCAATCTTATCTTCTTGATGAGATAAAGGTGGATAAAGTAATTGATCGTAATCAGACCTCAGATGAAATCAAAGAACAAGTATACGCGCATTTGAGTAAAGCAGGCCTCGAAAATGTTGGTATTAAATACGGTGTTGATTGTGTATCGAAAGAAACTTCTTTACAATTAATTGAGTTACTTACGGATCTGAAGAATAAGTTGGAGACGAAACCAAAATTCGTTGGACTTGTTTCTTATCCTAAAGATGTTGATTCTGTGGACATTAGAGAACTCACTATCAAGGAGTTCCACGAGAATATAGAGTTTGGATCCAAGCTTGTGAATGAAACTTTGTCTTTATTGAAGAGTGGAGATATCAAGCCCGTAAGACATAAGTTTTATTCAGGTGGATTACAAGAGATTATAAAAGCATTGGGTGATTTGGAGAATAAGGGGGCTTCTGCGGAGAAGTATGTTGTTAGAATAAATTAGAATGGTAGTATTCTTTACTTGATTAATAAATGCTAGACTAATAAGAAATTTTGTAAGTTTCAAAAGATTGTTTGAACGAACATATAAATAGTTGCTAAGAACTACGACTTACATGCATATTTATTCATCTCTGCTCTTTTATTTGTTCTTACTATTTGATTTTAACTATAGTTAAGTTCTTTGATGTACTGATCAAACTCTTCCTTGGTGTACTCAGGTGTCCATCTCAACTTGTGAGCTGGATGTGAAGGCAACAAGAACTTAGGATCTTCTCTCTCCGTACCGAAGACTTGTTCCCTAAACGTTAAAGTTGAGTCTTTTTTATCTTCACTCTTGGGATAATCTTTCCAAAACAAGCCTCTGTTTTGAAGTTCAGGAACTAAGTACTCAACAATATCTTCAAATGCACCGGGAGAAATTGTGTAGGTGAAATTAAATCCATCAACTCCAGACAAATCAACCCAATGTTCGAGTTGATCGGCAACCAGCTTAGCTGTACCATATAAAACGGGTCCTAACCCTCCGACAGTGATTTGTTTAGCAACATATTCTCTAGTTTTCTTCAAATCAGCAGGATCACCTGGTGAAGGCTTGGTCCAGTTTGACACAAATCCTCGCACAGCATTAGAACCACTAGATCTCAATTCTTCATCTTTATCGAATTGTCCAATATCGATACCAGTCCAACCACTGAACAATGCTTGAGCTCCCTCCAAATCACCATGTGACTGGTACTCTTTGTATTTTTCTTCTGCTTCTTCTTGAGTTTCACCGATGATCACAGTTATGAGTTGCAAGAACTTAATTGATCCCTCTTCTCTTCCATACTTTTCTTTGGCTACGGCCTTGGTATTATCAATTTGAATCTTCAAAGCTTCTGGAGTGAAAGTAGCAATAAATACAACTTCTGCATTCTTGGCTGCGAAATCGGTTCCTGACTTTGACGTACCGGCTTGTAAAATAACAGGTAGTCTTTGTGGAGTTGGCTCAGTGATACTGGGTCCTGGAACCTTGAAATACTTTCCTTCATGGTTAATCTGTCTAACTCTTTCGGGGTCTGCGTAAATTCTCTTCACTTTATCATTCAAAACTGCATCGTCTCTCCAAGAGGATAAGAATAAATCGTATACAACCTTGATGTATTCTGAAGCTCTCACGTATCTCTCATCGTGTTCTGGTAAGGGTTCACCATTCAAAAGGTTTCTGGCAGAACTATCCAAGTAAGATGAGACGACATTCCATCCGACTCTTCCATTGGTTAAGTGATCCAAGGTGGCCAATCTTCTGGCGAAATGATATGGTGCCTCGCTAATAGTACTAAAGGTCAATCCGAACGAGAGATTTTTTGTCACCGCAGCCATTGCTGAAACTACGGCACTTGGTTCATTTATAGGCCATTGCGCAGCTGAAGAAATAGCAGGTGCAAGGTTATTTGGACCATTATAGACATCATAGCCACCTAAGACATCGGCGATGAACACACCATTAAACTTACCTTTTTCTAATAACTTCGCAAGATTGGTCCAGTACTCAATTGATTTATAACCATTGGCCTTGGTATCTTTTGGATGGGTCCAAAGACCAGGATTCTGATGGCCAATGGTGCCCATTTCAAAGGCATTGAGGATGAGTGTTTTCTTGGTTGGATTTTGACTAGTCATTGGATTTTTTGTCGATACGAAGTTCCACCCGTAAAGTATATTTAAACAGATTTCTGGCTAAGGCCTCCCCACGCAGACCGCAAATCAAATGACAAACTATCACGCAATATGGTTAATATACGGCTTGGTTGATCGCATCTGGTTATCGCTGTGGCAGCCGCTATTGTTCCAATCTTATCCAAATCAGGACTTAAAGTTGTGGCAGCTACATGTACGGTGTCGTTTATAATTCCTAAACCGGCTTGACGTTGTGGCTCACGTCGCATATTTCATCTTTCGGTTCAAAACGTCCTGCAACTTAATCCGGCTCCTTTTTTAATCCCGATACAGCTCATGCCGATAACACCACCGCCCGGGTCCATATGCTCGGAAAGGCACTTGGAAGCATAATTTTCAACGTAGCAAAACCTCCTAAAGTGACTTGAATTTTGAACGCCGAACCAATTCATCGAAACAATTCAACGAAACATTTCCAACTGAATAATTCATCGAACCAATTCATCGAAACATTTCCAACTAAAACGTTGGTTGAGATTAAACAATGTAAGTAGATGGATCAGTGACAGTAAATACACAGTCAATTTGTCTGTATTATATTAATGACCACGTGAAATGTTATGAGCATATCTCAGTAATTTATGGTAAGCAAAGAGAAGAGATATTATAGTTCAGGATCAATAAAAAATCGACAAAAAATGCGCAAACCCGGAATCGAACCGGGGGCCCAACGATGGCAACGTTGGATTTTACCACTAAACCATTTGCGC
>JAKTXH010000092.1:0-10936 GCA_030561405.1 Suhomyces atakaporum
ACTCACGATCTTAAGATTAACAGTCTTACGCCTTAGCCAACTTGGCCACGAAGTCTTATTTGATGGCCAATCCAAACGATTAAAACTCTCTGTCAAGTATATTTGCTGAACCTAAAATTTGGCTCTCTCCCCAAAAAACCGTTGGAGCATGAAACAAAAACGACTAAATATATCATTTTTTCTTAATTATGAAGAGAATGTTTCACTGTCAAGGATTTTGAATCTGTTAAACCAAAATCTGAAAAGGGTGTCATTGAAAAGGCTAAGGAAACAGTTACCATACTGCCGATGATGCGGCTAGAAATACCCCAGATAGCCAAAAGCCTTTCATTCAATCTGTTGCTGACAATGCCAAGGATGGTCACGAAGATGTTAAGGACCCTACTGGTAAGCTACAAGCCACTCTTGCTGAAACTGCCTCTAAATATGTTGATGCTGCCTAAAAGAAAAGTAAAGGGCAAAACTTTCAGCTCTTGTTTGAATTCTTTAAAAATTCAATCATTAAATGTAATTTAAACAGGTTGATCAATTTAGGGACCTTAATTAAGGAAAATCTGCAAAATATTGAAAATTTAGTAAATATGTAAAATTCAATCAAAGACCATAAACGTGTTTAATCCTCGAGCTTTATTCTTTTCTCTTTGATTGCTTACAAGCTTCTGGTTTTGGAAATCCGTTATTTCTTATTATACAAGGTTTTCAAACCCTAGCCTAACAGAATTACATAATCAGCACTGACACCTTATTGAAACCCTAAGTTACCCGGTTTCTAGAAAAAGTATAAAAGGAAAGGAACTTTGCAACCTTTCGAGTTTTTTTTTCTTTTCTCTGTCGACGTACTTCATAGGATCATTTCTATAGGTCACGTCCCTCTTTGACTCTTCAAAAGAGCCACTGAATCCAACTTGGTTGATGAGTGAGATACCCTTATACCCTCAAAGTGAGAATGATCTTTAGCTTGTCCATGACTCTTTGCAGTCTGGTCATCTACATTTTGTTTGCCTTTGTTTAGACTGATGGCTTCGGTTTTCAGTCTTAAAAGGAGCGATGATCTTGACCCTCTTCTTTATATTTTTTCGGAAAGAAAAGTCTAGGGTGGGTATAAGTGGCAGTCTGACAAGTTATTCTTAACATTGTTAAGATGACTATAGAACCGTGTTGCAATGTCGACCATTAGTAGGTGCTTACAGTAGTTACAATTTTCTTTTCGTGATTTAAGTCGTACGCATACTACTGAATCACTTAAGTTCGGATTGCTTCAACTGTAAAATTAGTTTTGCAGCTTCTTTTTTAGCTTTCACTTCTATGTGAAGTATATCTTAACGGAAAAACATTTTATTTTTAAGCAAAATCGTCGCTTAGAGGTTAAACTTCATACAGATAAGGAGAACAAGTGGCAAAATTCTCATTTCTTGAAAAGAATCAAGAGGATAAGCCATTCAGTTTAGTATATCAGAAGTGTATCGAAGTGAAATGAATGCCGTCGAAAAAACTTGCCAATTTCCTGACCTTTTCTGCCTATTAAACGATGAGATCTATCGGAGTTATAGGTATCGATCAATGGAGATTAACTGCTCTAAATTCTTACGTTTTTGGAGCAAAATAGTCGATTAGACATTGACTACTTGTATAAAGGAAGAAAAGGCGTGGTTTTTCTTGAGATGAATCAAGAAAAAAAATCTTGAAGCAAGCAAAAAAATAAGCCCGACG
Organism: Suhomyces atakaporum; assembly: GCA_030561405.1. Taxonomy (NCBI): domain Eukaryota; kingdom Fungi; phylum Ascomycota; class Pichiomycetes; order Serinales; family Debaryomycetaceae; genus Suhomyces; species Suhomyces atakaporum. Next base: position 1,711 of record JAKTXH010000092.1, read on the forward strand.
CGGGGGTCGAACCCGCAACCTTTTGATACCTTTCAAGAAATTCTTAAAAGTCAAACGCTCTAGCCATTGAGCTAGCCAGGCCCGATTTTGTTTACAATTTCACAGTGAAGTTCTATACGAGACCAACCTCATAAAAAATTTCTATATATTTTGGGGCCTTTAGTCCCGCCTAGGTATATAATTATACACCGAATTCATAAAAGTTGACAGAATATTAATTATGAGACTTTCGGTACCAAAAAAAACATATTGAAGGGGTTGCCAGAACCCCGATATTCATTTGATAGAGTGCTCACCCTCTGCCAGGTTATCAATAAAATGGAATTTATATCTATAATTTAATACACTGGAAACAAAAAGAATGACAACTATTAAATATCTAGTCATTAATGCACATGATTTACACGATTAATTAGTACGGAACCCTCTGTATTCGATAATATGGAGCGATATCCAGTATTGTTTCAGATGTCTGCAAGAAGAAAAGTTCAGATAAACAATACACGGATTTGCAAAAAAAAAAAGAGAAGAATTAATCTACACTGCTTTGTTGATTATTGTATTTAAATTAGAATTAGCTCTGGCTATTCAAGGGGGTTTTACGATTAATACACGGATTTTCTCTATTGAATCAGTGAGCTTTAGCAAGAGTGTTGGCTCTAAGCATTTACTGGGTAATAACGGAGCTCAAATATGCAATACTCAACTTACATACTACAATCACAAGAGATACTTCAACTTATTGATTATACATAGCTATAATATACGGATCCCACTGCCAATTTAGATCAAGAGTAAAGTCCCGAACGAACACACCACTCCCAGTTGCAACGTAACACAACTAAACAGGCTGGCTACTGGGATGGGTGCAGCCAATAGCTCCGATAGCGTGATTTTCTATCAAAGGTCAAAATGTGGGACTTTCGGTGTGTGAGAATCTCGACCAGGAACAATTTAGGTATTACTTGATTTTTAGTGTAGGAAATATTTTGCCCTAATTGCTCAAAATCCACCAAATATGGAATTACCTAGCTGATGAAAATGAAAGCTGGAATCAAAATTAATAATAGAACCAAATTAACGCACACTTACAATTGGCCTCGCGTGTAGTATTCTATTATGACAATTGAACGAGTTCAGTAGAGCATGCTTCCGAATGACTCTCGATTTAAGGTCCGAATCAAAAAGCACTCAAACGAGGATAATCTCAGAGAAGTTAAACTCTGGAAAGGATGGGTCTCGATAGTAATTTGGGACTATTTAAAAGGTTAAGTATAGCAACCATGGAAAGTATATAAAGATACATAATTAGAATGATTCGATGGATTTATGTTAGGTCCAAGGCATTTAGGTTGGTTATCTGACTCGCCTATTACTTACATACCTGGGGTTTGACTCTGTTTGCTGCCAACTAAGGAACAAGGTTATTGTTGGTTGCAGCATCAAAGTCATGAAACCAGGGACACTGTGCAAGTGAGAAAATCACAGAATCATAGATATTTTCAGAAGATGCTATTTTTCATCGATCATGTCAATATGGTCGGATCGTAAGAGGGTTAGGAACCGGATCTACACATGGGGAGAGAATAAACAAAGCAGCTTCGAGAAGTAGTTCTTATTGAATCTCCATTTGTTTATTTTTCTTTATTTCGACTCTGAACTAACTATAAAAAGCAAATGAGAGTATTCTTAGCTTCTCGGAAGAAGATTAGGAAAAGAAACTAGCAAAATAGGCAAAATCCCAAAAAACGGACCAAAATACACTTTGAGAACGGCTCATCCGTTGTGTTTTCCAACAAATAGGGCGGTTGGTGTAGTGGTTAACATATCTGCCTTCCAAGCAGGTGTCACGGGTTCGATTCCCGTACCGCTCATATTTTTTGAATTTCTCGATAACATTTTTTTCCAAATAAACTTCTATTTATTGACAGAATACTTACTGTTAATAGTCTATATATTTAAAGCTCTACATTGACTCCGATGATATATATATATTGATGCTTAGTTGAATGAATACTTGACACTTCAATCTCAAATCGAATAATTGCTTCAGACATTCCCTCACTGTTACTCGGCAAATCTAACTCTTACGAATGTAATCCATCAACTCGTGTAAGATATTTTCCAAACTCGAGTAGAAAGCACAATAATCGTTTACATCCACAAAGTTATTTCTCAAGTCATAGTAAATCTTTTCATTCAATCTCATTAGCTCCGCTTTCGTTTCCAAAGATAAATGCATAGAGCCAACCGCGAGTTGATTACTGACGCTGGACATTGACAGCGAACTATCCACCAGATTCGACTTCATATAACTATGATGATGATTGGATTTTGAATTCGTATCTTGAGTATTCAGTAATATTGGTTGAGGGACATCCATTACACTGAATAATTCATTCATATTCATGAAACTGGTTTCTTGATAATCGAATATTTCCAATTTGTTAGCATTATTGCTCGTACCAGACAACTTGTTAGCTTCGCTAAACTGGTTGACCAAGTGGACAATATTATATCTTTTTAATATAAATTCCCACGTTAAATTAGTCAAACTCAACATTCGTTTATATTTTTCATTTTTGAACCATTTCCGGTTTAAAATGAACAAAGCTTTATTGATTAACTTGACGTAAACACAAAGTTCACTTAAAGTCATGAATTCATACTTAAACTTCACTGAAATTATAATGAACATGAGAATTATGGAATCGAGAGGAATTGTACGTTTCACGTACCAATTAAATTTTCCGAATTTAATAAAGTCATTGTACTTTAGGAAATCATTCAAATTATGAAGAATCGAAGGAATAAGGTTGTTATGCATATTTTCGTAGGAGAAGTTTTCAGCCTGATTAAACTTGAGCAGTGATATCGAGGAGTTATTCAAATTTGAAATGATATTTGCTTCCTTCAAATGACCAAATGTGTCTTCGAATTGACTCAAGGATAAACAATTCAGTTTGACGTTGGGTTGAATTGAGTTCAGATCAGATGACCGAGAATAATTGTTGTGTATTCTATTTTCATTCCTTGAATTGTTATGGTTATTTTCAGATTCTGACGTGCTTCGTCTTTCCACATCTCCCATTAATATCTTCTTATGCAATAACATCAAAGCTCTATCAACAAAACTCCATGAATGATTCTTGATAAAATTGATTAAATTCACTTCTTGCACACTTGTTGGTGGATTTAACCTAAAATGAAGATTCATTTTGTTGATTGAGTTATGGATGTATTTAAAGAACTCAACAATCATTGTATTTATCTCCTCTATTTGTTGCTTGGTAATATTGGAAGATAAACCATTATGTAAATGATACACCAACTCACTCATGATTCGATCGTATTTAAACTTGACATTTAATGACAAGATCCCAATATTAAGTCTTTTTTCAACCCCAATTAATTCTCCATGACTATTAGTAGTTGTACTACTTCCAATATTAATAGGTTCTTCCTCTTCAGGCATTAACACATTGAAGTCTTCAAATTTACAATTAGGAGGAAGGCAAAAGTTATGGGAAGTTAATGCGTCCAACCCAAATATGATCCACCAAATCAATCTTCTAAACTTAATAGCTTCCCAATTTTTAATTCCTAAGCTGATCACAGGATCTTTGTGAAGATGAAGGAATTTGGCATATCTTATGATTTGAGACATTTCCATGGCCGATGGGTTTGGGGAAGTAGACTGAATTATTACATTACCCAAAAGTAATGGAATAGTTTTCAATCCATGTGGATAATTATAATATTGACATATTTTGTTGAAACCTTTTAGGTATTTATCAATGTCTTGGTTTAGCAATAAATTGTCATACTCTTCAAATTCCGAAATAGTTGCCGAGTAAATGACTGGAAAGTACAAAGTATAGAATTGAAGATAATCAATATCAACTCCTTTTGAAGATGAAGTTGAGCCCGGTGAACCTGTTGAAGAATCAGATGACTTAGATGTTTGTTTTGAGCCATTTGGACTATAATTCGAATGCGATTCATTTGGTCCAGAGCTTCTTAAGTCCCAATATTGTTCATGTATAGTTAAAAAATCATTCAAGTTAACAATGAGTGGAAGTAAGATATGAACGGAATTCACATAACGATCTATAAGCTCAAATGATCTTTCTCGTGATGTTGGTAAGTGATGAAACAAATCATCTAGGAGATTATTGTTATCATAATAAGTATTGGTTCCATAAAGGTAATTAACTGTGGTTGCTGGATTGGATGGTAAAGCATTCAATGAGTTATTCAACTGCTGACTAGAGGAAAGAATCTTTCTTTTGCTTTCTTGATTTTGTGATACGCTGACACTAGAATCGACCGAGTCCGATGAAAGTTGTTGCTGGTTACCATTGTCAAGAAAATTGGAGGCATTCTTGGTAAAAAACGCATTAATGTTGGTGTGAGATAAAGTAGATGGAATATCGGCACACTCGGTATTGGTGGTGTTAGATAAACTTTCGCTATTGAAGGTGAATGAACTTAAGTTAAACGAATACAGTTCATCGTTCAATTTATTCCCATTGTTGGTTTGAGGTAACTGATTCGAATAGTTAGTATTGAAAAAATTGTTTGTGATATTGTTGGACATGTTATTCATAATGGGGGTTTGAAGCAAGCTATTGGGTAAATTACCAGGTAGAGAATGTGAAGTTGAAACAGAGCCGTTATGTGGCATATTGAAATAAAGTTCGCCTGGATAGGTCAGAGTATCTTGATCCATTGTACGAGACTGATGCGTTTCAATATTCACACTCGATGCATTTTGATTAGGGGAATGATCAAAGTCCTTTTGCTCTGTTGCCGGTGAAAGTAAGGCTGAATCCATAGAGCTCAATGACCCTCGAGTGTTAGTAGGGTTTGTGACGGTGTAATTAGATATGGTTTTAGAATTCGAAGGAATCTCAACGCTTCTCTCTTTATCAGATAATCGAGAGGACTTCTTTCCACCTCTACTGATCCGTTCATTGATAAAATATTTGCATTCGATCCCCAACTTTTCACAGTTGTTACAAATCGGCTGGGCTCGAGAACATTTGATTTTTTTAGAATGACAATAAACACAACTTAAAATTTTACGTTGTCTCGTTTTTTGAACCTTCATAACTTTTCCATCTTGTAGCACTTTGAGTTTGTTGTTGGGTTCGGTATCGGAGGGTGAGGTAGTTGACCGCTTGCTGGTGAGGTCATCTGATGGAGGACTTGATAAACGTTTGCTAGGAGAGATTTGAGGCAGTTTTGGGGTGATCATCTCTTCCACTTCATGTTTGACCGGAAATTGTAAGGAAGGGTTTTCAATTTCCATGGAGTATTAGTGGTGTTGAAGTATCCGAAGTATGAAGTTATCACGGTGTAGTAAATGTCAAAGAAAATCTTAAAAAATCTATGTCTAAGATCCTTGTTAGATCTCCCTAGATCTTTATGATTCAATTGTAGTGTGCGGGGATAAGCTATTATTATGAATTCGCGGTGAATGCACGATTTTTGGAGTACACTTATTAGGGTTAGAATACAACTTCACGAAAGTGTTGGGGGGCAAATACACATTGTTACAAACTGATCCACCCAGCCGATATCGAGAGATACATCTCGCGGGGAACTCTAAGCTCTTACATATTTGTTCCAATTAGGAGAAGTTGTAATGACCCCGGATTTCCAGCTAAACTCCGCGAGATGGAAAGCCGTAAATCCGTAGGCTTCAAAAACCGAAGATGGATTACGGTGAATAATCTGAATTTTCACACGAGAAAGTTGACGATTGACTTGACACCGTGGATAACATTAAGCAAAGTTTTTTGGTCAGTCCAAAGTCACAAATACTAATTGTGCTCTGGTTTCATGAGCTGATAGTATTCGCATGATCAAATATTTTGCCTGGAAAAGTCATATTCCCTGATAATATTTTAAGGAGGGACCACCCACGTTGGTGCTTAATGCCGAACCCATGAACAACAATCCTTTATAATGCGAATAAAAAAAAGTGCGCAATCTTGTGCAAAAAAAGTTAAAAAAACAAAAAAAGCTCCGCGACGGGGAATTGAACCCCGGTCTACCACGCGACAAGCGGTAATTCTAGCCACTAAACTATCACGGATTTGTTGGACTAAAAAGTTTCAAGTTCTTATTGACGAACTAAAAAGATGTACACGTGACACTGGCGACGCGCTTCACGTGGTCTCGACGATATGAGTTGTCCTTTCTGAAAAACAACCGTCAACTACTCAACCCATCAATCATGGATTTTGAAGAAGCAGAGGACATTAATGGGGTTCGTTTCGCCTGGAACGCGTTTCCTTCCACAAAAGTCGAAGCCGGCAAGATCGTTGTTCCCACCGGTGCATTATACACCCCATTGAAGTTTAGAGAAGATTTACCCGTGGCTGCTTATGATCCGGTCTTTTGTTCCAACCAAAACTGTAAGAGTATTTTCAACCCATATTGTACTATTGATGCCTCGGGATTTTGGCACTGTCCTTTATGTGGATTTAGAAACCAATTACCTGTCCACTATCAAGGAATTTCTCCAGAAGCTCTCCCATTAGAACTTCAACCAACCAGTTCAACCATCGAATATGTTACCGCTAGACCAGTTCAAAATCCTCCCATTTTCTTCTTTGTGATTGATTTGTGTCAAGATGAAGATAACTTGAAAGCATTGAAGGAAACATTAGTGATCTCCTTAAGTTTATTACCTCCAAATGCATTGATTGGTTTAATCACTTATGGTACTATGGTTCAGGTTCATGATTTAGGTTCCGAAAAAATCAATAGATCTTATATTTTCCGTGGTGATAAGGAATACACCGACAAACAAATTAGTGAAATGTTGAATAGACCAACTTCCGCAATTCCAGGTCAACCTCCTCAATTTGCTAATTCTTTGACTAGATTCTTTTTACCTGTGGAGGATGTGGAATTCCAATTGACTTCCATCTTAGAAAATTTGTCTAGAGATCCATGGACTGTGGCTAAAGATGCTAGACCTTTAAGATCTACTGGTTCTGCTTTAAATGTTGCTGCTAACTTATTAGGTTTAACTTATTCTGGATTCGGTGCCAGAATAATGTTGTTCTCCGCTGGTCCAGGCACTTTGAACCCTGGTTTAATTGTTGGTCCTCAATTAAAAGAACCTATTAGATCTCATTCTGACATTGATAAAGACAGTGCTAAGCACTACAAAAAGGCCATCAAGTTTTATGACTCAATTGCTACCAAGGTGGTCAAAAACTCTCATACTATCGACATTTTTGCCGGTTGTTACGATCAAATTGGTATGCTGGAAATGAAAAACTTATGTAACCAAACTGGTGGTACCCTCTTATTGTCTGATGCTTTTACCACTTCTATTTTCAAGCAATCGTTCTTGAGATTGTTCAATAAAGATAATGAAGGTTACTTGTTGATGGGTTTCAATGGTACCTTTGATATTAAAACCTCCAGAGAATTGAAGGTAAGTGGTGTGATCGGCCATGCCGCATCTTTAGCAGCCAAAACTTCGAATGTATCTGAGAATGAATTGGGAATTGGTGGTACCTCGCAATTTAGATTGTGCTCTCTTTCTCCTCAACATACATATGGTGTGTTCTTTGATGTGGTAAACACCCAAGCTTTACCTCAAAATTCTCAAAGCTACATTCAGTTTATCACTCACTACCAACATGCATCTGGTACTTACAGAATTAGAGTTACTACTATCTCGAACTTCTTGACTAGTGATGAACAAACCTTGACAAACTCTTTCGATCAAGAAGCTGCTGCAGTTTTGATGGCAAGAGTAACTTTATTCAAATCTGAGCAAGATGATGGTGCTGATGTTTTGAGATGGATCGACCGTATGTTAATTAGATTATGTCAAAAGTTTGCCGACTATAGAAAGGATCAAGAGGAGTCTTTTAGATTGGGACCTCAATTCCAATTATACCCTCAATTTATATACTACTTAAGAAGATCCCAGTTCCTTCAAGTTTTCAACAACTCACCAGATGAAACTGCATTCTACAGACACGTGTTATTGAGTGAAGATACCAACAATTCTTTGATTATGATTCAACCAACCTTGACCTCCTTCTCCTTGGAAGGAGAACCAGAGGCAGTCTTGCTTGACTCTGTATCCATCAAAGATGATAGAATCTTATTGTTGGATACTTTTTTCCATATTTTGATTTTCCACGGTAAAACCGTCGCTCAATGGAGAAAAGCAGGTTATCAAAATCAACCAGAATATGAAAGCTTCAAAAATCTTTTAGAAGAGCCAAAGCAAGAAGCTGCTGAATTATTGGTCGATCGTTATCCATTACCAAGATTCATTGATACTGAAGAAGGTGGATCGCAAGCTAGATTCTTGTATTCCAAGTTGAATCCTTCAACCACTTACAACAGTTCCGATCTTATCACTAACAACGGAGCTATTGTGTTGACTGACGATGTGTCATTACAGGTGTTTATGAGCCATTTACAAAAGTTGGTGGTCAGCGGATCAAGCTAGTATTGGTCCAATAGTAGTATAGTGAATGTCACGTAGCATAATATTGGAGTTCTGTAGGCTCGTTGAGGTGTTAGGATCTTCAAAACCCCTTCAAGTAGAGTATCGATAAGGGGTTAATCGGTGATATCAAAGTGAGTAATGACAAGTAAGAAATTTCACCTATTCTCAATAGAACAATTCATGAGGAGATACTTTATCTTCTCTAATCATAAATGAACTAACAAAGTATTATTAAATTTTTTGGCTGGTCTTAGTTTGTAAAAGATGTTACGTTTTTCAATTACTATAAATTAATTCGAGAGGCTCAATGTGTTTCTCAATGAGCGTAGCATACCCTGGTTATGAACCGCTAAATCGCCAAATCAATAGTGGTCTGGACAAATGAAGTTAGAGTCTCGGGTTACATTATAAGAATCACCTAGCTAGCTTAGCATACGACGCGACAAGTTGCTGTTAGTCCTCATAATACCATTATTATGTGTCAACTTGGTTCGCACCGCGTAAAAGAAACCCTGATATCGTGTATAAATGTAGAGCTTGCTACGTATGAGTACAAAAGCTAGGTTTGGTCCTCTCTGTAAGCTAGGAAAGCACAAGTATACACTAGTTAGCAAATAGATGACAGCTTGAGATCATAAAATTCTTGGTGAAATAGGTTTATTCAATTTTTTATTTTTTTTTTTTTTTTTTTTTGCAAATCCGTGTATTATAATCTATCTACTAGTTTTATGC
>JAKTXH010000093.1:0-10104 GCA_030561405.1 Suhomyces atakaporum
AACCGGGGGCCCAACGATGGCAACGTTGGATTTTACCACTAAACCATTTGCGCAATGAAAACTCCGCGACGGGGAATTGAACCCCGGTCTACCACGCGACAAGCGGTAATTCTAGCCACTAAACTATCACGGATTATTTCTTGTCGGTTTCAATGTTATTCACACTATGCCAACTGATTAAGAACTGATCACGTGACCAAATAAAAAAAATTGTGGTGGAGACCCAAGATATATATCCAGAAGTATTTAATGAAAAATGTGGTACCGAAATTAAGAGAATTAGATAATACATCAGAGAACGGAGTGGATTACACTTTGGTTGCGTGCCCAACTCCACGGACATGTTGGGAGATATTGCACGTTCCAGAAGATCATAGAAGACTCAAGGGTCTTGTGGCCCCGCTGGAATTCATAAGATTGGAAAAATTAATTAAGACTTTTTGGAGGTTGTGAAAGTAACTACCAGCCGTAGGTGGGTAGATGTTGATAAGCCTCCCGTACGCAAAATAGAAATATATTAAAGTAAGAGTCTACAAGCAAACACCTACTCTAAATCTAATGGTGTAGTGTCTTCTAGTTCAAATGATAATGTCTACTCTAGACTTTACACGAATAATGTAACACACCATTGGTTAGACTTATCTTAAGCCTTTTCGCCAATATCACATATCGAATAGGAGCTCATAGCAAGTACCTTCGGAAAGGAATATTTATTTCTTTTTAGATTTATATTTAAGTATCAGATCCGTCATAAAAAAAGCGGAACCGGTATTTACCCACGGTTTCTGTACAGTTATATACCAGAAGGTATAACCTAGCTTGATTCTCCACAACTATCAATTCAAACTTAATATAATCCGATACACTGTTATGATATCGGGAGGATAACGTAAGCGAGATAAAATATCCGTATCTCTCATATTTCACGGAAAGATAGTCGTACAGATAGATACGCAAGGGTGCTTCTGGACCGTTGGTAAGAAATACTTTAAAATCAAAGACACTTTTTGTGCGAAAGTTCTGCTCGTTTGATATAGTGTAAATCAGGGGGCTACTAGCGCCAAGCCACAATATAGAAACAATATTGTAGAATATGAGTCATGAACTGTAGCTTGTAATATACACAAGAACTAACCTACATTTGAATGCATGGTATTTTGCATCCATCTTCTTTATATGTAAGTAACAGCCGGCACTTGCAAACATCCCCAAGTGTACGGCCAGTGAAAGATGAAAAATCTATGAAAATCAGTAACCTGTATACGTGGCTTATCTATCAAGATAGGAGTATTGAACAACGAACTCAGGCGAAAACTTAAAATGTACTCAAAGTGGGTATTCTCGTATGTGGACGAAACGCGTGATTGAATCTGGGGAAGAGTTTGCCACCTGCCCTATCTTAATCAAATTTCGAAGGAACTGCAAGCTAAAAGTTTTAATATTTCAGCCTGTACTGAATAATATCTCTAAGGAACCCTGTTTAAAGTGTAAGTCTCTTTTGGTTGTCGAAGAGTATAACCTTGGACCCTGTAACACTTAGGAAAGAACTTATAGGGGCAAACGTGGTTTGGATTCTTGATGCGAATCTATCATCTGCCGTTTGCCACTGGTACGGCTCCAACTCTAAATATTAGTATAAATCAGTGGCCTGTGCTCTAGTGTAATGTCATTCCTTTCCAATGTCGATTTCAAATACTCTAGAAGAGGGACCGGAATTTCAGCCCCAGAAAAGGCTACTATCCTTCCTCTTCTTCAGAAAAGTTTATCCTGTTCCATCGGAGTTGGAAAAACGTGTTTACCCCCGGACTAAAGCATCTTTTATCAGCAAATTATTTTTTTGGTGGGTCACTGAGAATATGAACATTGGATACACCCGAACACTTACTGAAAATGATCTCTACGATATGCCTGCTAAATTTAAAGTCGAAACTGCATTTGAAAATTTCAATGTACTATTTACCAAAGAGTTAGATACTGCTCGAAAAAAATTTCCCGAAAAGATCAACGAGCCATTACAGGGACTTTCCTTTTTTGCAATTTTAAAAATTGCGTTTTGGACTTTTAAGTGGGACTGTATTAGGGGAATGCTGCTAGCTATTTTATATGCTGCTCTTATGGGCATTCTGCCAATTATATCGAAAGGATTGACTGCTGCAGTGGAAAAAAAAGTAAGTGGTAGAAATACCAACGTGGGAATTGGTATTGGGTGGGCTTTAGGTTTTACAGCTACAATTTTCTTTTCAACGTTGTGCCTTAATCATTTCTTGAACACTTCATTTGGAATTGGTGTAAAAATCAAAAGTGTCTTAACGGAAGCAATAGTTCAAAAGTCTTTCAAACTAAGTGCGAAATCAAGAAGATTATACCCTAACAGCAAGATACATTCTTTTATCTCCACAGATTTGAATAGGATTCAAGGCGCAACTTTGAACTTACCTTTTCTTTTTGTCATACCGATTCCTTTCATCATTGCATTTGCATTTTTGATAGTCAATCTTCATGCGTCTGCTCTTATTGGTATAGGGTTTTTAATCTTATTCTTCGTATTCATTGGTTTGGTGGCTGCTAAATTATTTGCATATAGACAAAAAATCAACCCATTGACAGACAAAAGAATATCATTAACTTCTGAGGTCATCCATAATTTGAAGATGATTAAGTTTTACACATGGGAGACATCTTATTTGAACAATATCATCAAAGCTCGATCTGCAGAGATCAAAGTTCTCTTGAGAATTCAATATCTTAGGAATTTGATTGAAGCGGTGTCTCTTTGCTTAACTGGATTAGTTTCAATGTTGGCATTTATTTTCCTTTTCATTATTCAAGGTGGGACCAAAAGTGCGGCTGTCACCTTCTCATCAGTCTCTGCATTCGAGGTTTTGAGTAATTCAATTACTTTCGTTCCTCAAGTTCTAAGCCAAGGTGTCGATTTATTACTGGGTCTCAAAAGAGTTATACAATTTTTATTAGCCGAAGAAGAAGAGGAACCCCCCAACTATTATCAAGTTAATGATGAAAAAGTTTCTATTGATTTAACTAATGCTACTTTTGAATGGGAATTATATCCAGAATCTACTGATAAGGAAGATGAAAAAAAGAGTGGTGAAACACAAAAAGAAAGAAAGGAAGATGATAAAGAAGTTAACGAGTTGTCAATTCAAGATGAGGGTTTCAAATTAGCAGAAGTTAATTTGGCGATTCGATGTGGTGAATTTATTGTTGTGGGAGGAACAATTGGTTCAGGAAAGACGTCACTACTCTCCGGTATCGCCGGAGTAATGAAATGTATTTCAGGAAATGTAAATATCAGTGGAAGTTTGATTTTTTCTGATCAGCCATGGGTACAAAATGCAACAATCAAAGAGAATATATTATTCGGCAAAGTTTATGATCATGACTTATATAATAGAGTTGTCTTTGCTTGTGGATTACAAGGCGACTTAAACACTTTACCAGGCGGTGACCTAACTGAAGTTGGAGAGAGGGGAATTACTCTCTCAGGGGGACAAAAAGCTAGAATCAATCTTGCAAGGGCAGTGTATTCTGAAAGAGATATCATTTTGCTAGATGATGTTTTGAGCGCTGTGGATGCTAAAGTAGGAAAGCATATCTTCCAACATTGTTTTAGAGGGTTGTTGAAGGATAAAACAATTGTATTGGCAACCCATCAACTATCATTGATAGATCAAGAAACAAGAATAGTTTTCATCAACTCAGACAGAACCATTGATGTTGGAACCAAGAAAGAGTTATCCGTGAAAAATGATCTGTTCAAACTTTTGGTATCGCATAATAAGCCAACTAAACAAGAGGATGAAAATGGTGACGCCGAGCTTCAAATTCAACAATCGTTGTTAAAAGATTCTCTTACCTCAGACGAGGAAAAGAATGATGGTGAGGACTACATCATAATTTCTGAAAAGGCCAGAGCCGATGGCAGATTAGTAGAGGACGAACATAAAGCGGTGAATGCAATTAAATTTGATATTTATAAAACTTATATCAAATTTGGGGCCAACATGGGTGGACTCTTGTTCTTTCCTATTTTTCTTAGCTTGTTAGCGGTCACCGGCTTCCTCCAAGTGTTTGGAAACACGTGGCTTTCATTTTGGGTTCAAGATAAATTCAAAAGAACTGGAGGTTTCTACATTGGGATATATGTTCTCTTAAATATTATGTTGGTATTAAGCGTTGCGAGTATTTTTATTCTAGTGGCCACTATATGCTCAAACTCCTCAAAAAAGTTAAACCTTGCAGCCATTGAAAAGCTTTTGCACACTCAAATGTCTTTCTTGGATGTTACTCCCATTGGAAGAATTTTGAATAGATTTACTAAGGACACTGATGCGCTTGATAATGAAATAGCTGAACTCTGGAAATACTTGGTTTACGGATTGTGGAATTTTGGTGGAACGTTGGTACTTGTTGTTGTCTTTTTGCCAGTCGTGCTTTCTATTATTCCATTTATTTTGGTTGCGTTCTTCTTCATGTTAAACTATTACATTGCTTCAACGCGTGAGATAAAGAGACTTGAATCAATCAAACGCTCTTATTTGTTTAACAATATAACTGAAAGCTTGGGGGGCATGACTACAATAAAGTTCTTTGGCCGCAAGGAAAAGTTTATCTCAATGAATAAAAGATATATTGATGGGTTAAATGAGGCAACGTTTTTGAATTTTGATAATCAGTGCTGGCTCGCTGTTGGACTAGAAATTTTGTCTTTATTCGTCATACTCCTAGTGACGCTACTTTGTGTTACCGAAGCTTTCACAGTGCATCCAGCAACAGTTGGGTTATTAATCTCGTATATTTATAGCTTGACACAAAATTCAAGCATCATTATCACCACATATTCCAGATTAGAGAATGGTATGAACTCTGCTGAACGATTATGCGAATACGCTGTTGATTTGCCTCAAGAAGCTCCATATACTATCCAGGCCACACAACCAGATTCACAGTGGCCGAGTAGTGGGAAAATTGAATTCAAGAATGTCTCTATGTCATACAGACCAAGGTTACCATATGTGTTGAAGGATTTGACCTTTTCAGTATCTCTGGGTGAAAAAATAGGTATCTGTGGGCGCACAGGAGCCGGTAAATCATCAATAATGACTGCATTGTACCGATTAACAGAACTCGATAGAGGTAAGATTCTCATAGATGGTATTGATATTTCACAGATTGGGTTGAGAGATCTCCGATCTAAACTTTCAATTATCCCACAAGATCCAATATTGTTCAATGGATCAATCCGTAGAAATTTGGATCCTTTTGACGAGTACACCGATAATGAGGTATGGGACGCATTAAGAAGATCAGGATTGATTACTGAAGAGCAATTGTCACAAGCAAAAAATACGACTTTGGAGAATGATCGAATGCACAAATTTCATATTCAAAAGGAAGTTACTGATAATGGATCTAACTTTTCATTAGGTGAGAAACAATTGATTGCATTTGCGCGAGCCTTGCTAAAGAAGACAAGGATATTAATTATGGATGAGGCGACATCGCTGGTAGACTATGAGACTGATAGTAAAATCCAAGAGACAATTGTTAGAGAGTTTAGCCACTGCACAATATTGTGCATCGCTCACAGATTGAAAACGATTGTCAATTATGATAAGATCTTGACCTTAGATAAAGGAGAAATCTCGGCTATGGATACTCCCTGGAATATGTTCAACGATGAGACCTCTATCTTCAGACAGTTTTGTGATAAATCGGGTATTACTGATTCCGACTTCAAGAAGAGTCAATGAATCGAATTCACAAACTTGCTTTATGCCCAATATGGCCCGGATATGACTCGATATGACTAAATACATTATGATATACTAATTATGACCTACATGATAGAAAAAACTGTAAGAATAAACTTGGATTTGTGCATTTGCGTGTAAAAACGTTGGATGTTTTACAAAAATTTAAATCACTTTTGTAATATATTGAGAAAGTGGAAAAACCAGGAAAAAACTTGACAAAAATTACCCAGTTACCCAAGAATCCACGCGTTTTGAATGATTATGCTTTGATCAGTTTGAGTTAGAAACAGTGATTAGAGTTGCCGAAAGCAAGTTGTGAGTTGCAAAATCACGATTTTCATTTCTACTTTGTTGTGTGTTTTCAGTAGCCATAGTTTGATCTTTAATCATTGTATCACAAAGCTTTTCGAATCTTGAGTCTAAAGCAACAATGAAAAGGGGCTATTTTGACCTGGGTCAGTGAGGATGGTATTCGTTATTCGTTTATTGTCCATTATCCAAATCTAATTGGAGGTGAAGACCAAGGAGCTGTAAAACGTGCTTTTGCGACGGTTATGCATAATTTACCAACCATTTTAGAAATCGCTTAAATAAACCATCCCGGAGAAGAGTTTCAAGGAAGAAAAGTGGCCAAAGTAAGAAGTATATCTTACTATAAATTTAGTTTAAAGGGTGAGGAAACATTTATTCATTCCGATGAAATGGTGACGTTGGGAATTATTCTCTCAGCAAGCTATCCGTAAAGGTCAGTATAAAGCACTTTTCATTCCTAAACCCCTCGGCCCAGATAGATGGCAATAGTTTGACCTCGGTAAAGACCCTGGTGAAACTAACGATTTGGCAGAAGTGGAATCGAAGACGTTAGATGAAATGCTCAATCACTGGACCCAATATGTAACCGAGACAGGTTTGCTTGAGTGTACAGATTTATTTGATTATCACTACGAACGGAGCATATCGTACGATTAGTCTTGAGGTTGGGACTTGGAACCTAACTTATTTAGCATCAATAAATTTCTGATGTACTATAGATGTAATCAACTTAGATTGAACTACTGTTCGTCGAAACCTTTTGAGTTCAACGTTACAAAGAATAATAGCCTAATTATTGAGTTTTCTAGAGTTTATCTATCATAGCTTTTAAGTTCATAATTTAACTTGGAATGATGAGAAATTGAATATAGGTTATTCGGATAGTAAATTATTTTGAATATTAGAAGTTACCAGAATATTTCAAGATTTATACTGTTGTCTTACATGTCTATGTCCATTCGAGCAATATATGTATGCGACGAAAATACTGATAATTTAATACTTTAATTTGGAAAATAGTCTCAAGTACTGATCTACTTGAATAATGTTTATTTATCAATATATTCTACTTACTTGAACTATTAGGTTATTAAAAACAACAATATCTTTCTTGATAACATGATCAATGGAAACTTATTACAATCAAACTTTCCCTTCTTCAATTGCTTTCAAAGTCTTGTTGAAGTAGGCCTCGGAACTTAAGCATTCGGTCAAACATTTGATAAAGTCGTCAAACAGAATATTACCTTTCTCGTCACGATATCCCTTACCTTCTTTGTCTTCGACTTCGTTCAATGGTACAATCTGAAAATCCTGTGCTTTTCTAATTTCAACTCCATATTGTCTCAAATTGTTTTTCTTAACGTACCTGTCTGATAAGATTCCCAACACGGCAATTCTTTTATCACCTGCAGGAGCTATAGTAGAGATATATTCATCGTCACCAATACGGTACATACATACTTTTCTCTCAAGATAAGCCAACTCGTCATATGACTTGATTAACTTGTTGATCCTCTTGTACTTAATGTACACCTCTCCTTTGGGACCAAAAGTGTATAACTTCCGATGTGTAACAGTCACATTTGGATATATATTTACTTCTTCAATTACTCTACTTTGATCTTCATCAAGCCAGGCGTTGATAGAATCTTGTTGTCCATTATACTTAACACTTACATTCGAAGTGTCATTATTAATATGATCTTGAGTTGAAGTCATATTCTCTTCTTAAATACAGAATGCTTGAGTACTGACTTGTTTTGGAGTAATCACAGATCTCCGAATCGAATGATTTTTAGAAGAGGATAAGGTACAAATTTATATTACCAGGAAAATTGTATTTTTAGCAGTAAATGTGCCAATTGATGGCGTGGGTCTGCTAAGACCCACATGATAGATAATAAACCTTAAAAATCAAACACGGCACGAATTAGCCAACCATACCACAGGATATTATTGAATACGTGACTCGCTTACAATTACTGCTGGCCTGTACTGAGGTCTCAGAAACAAGTATGTAAATTACATCACCCTCGAGGAGTAAGTCAACATAATGTCATGACACAATCGATGCATGAATTACATTCAGGTCCTTGCAACTAGAAACCCCCCATGTGGAAAGCGCGGAAGTTGGCCCTATCGCCCCACAAAAATTGACAGGCGCATGATTGACAGGTCGGGACAACATGCAGTACGTCACGTATGTAAGTGCTGATCCCACGATAACAAGATAAGGTGTTTCCTGATTGGTTGATATGGAAGTCAATTTCACGTGCGTTACTGGAGGATAGATTCAACAGTTCATAGCAGAACCCCCAGTAAACTTCTGCGGAATGCTCCATCAGCTTGGCACGCTACGCTGTGGCTAATCAACGTATGAATCAACGTGGATCTCAGATGATAGTACCTGAACGTAATGTTAAGTACTTCCACAAGTGATTTTAATGGAGCCTAACCCAAGTGATTTCAATTCAGTAAAATCATCAGATGACAAGTGTCCCAGTAGCCGCAATCTTGTACCTCTCCACGCAACAAGTTGCCAAAAACACGAAAAAAACAAGATTTTATAACACGGGTTTACCAGTAATATTGAGTATAATTAGCTGTGTGTTTTTCAACTGCTGAGGTATATAGTCTCCCTCTGACCTGAGCGACAAATTGGGAAACTAAGATGATGATAGAAATTGTTATTCATAAGAGAAATTACAAATACTGCAATGAATAATTGTGCCTGTAATGCTTGTATATGAGATTGTATTTTAGAAGGTATTTTCTTTATCTTTTGCGTCAAGTTGAGTGTAAAATATTTTTATTCTATTTTAGGCATACGCGACAGGCCGCACATTGTAGGGCTCATATGAACACAAACAATAGCATTTTGTTGTATGACACGTAAAGCTTTGAAATTGCGAAAAAATATGCTAAACTGTGGTTTAAAAATATGCTTCGAGCCTTATCACTAAAACATTTATAGTTCAGGTATTCCAAATTCTTTTTATTGAGTTCTATAATCGCCCACAG
This sequence comes from Suhomyces atakaporum, assembly GCA_030561405.1. Lineage (NCBI taxonomy): Eukaryota > Fungi > Ascomycota > Pichiomycetes > Serinales > Debaryomycetaceae > Suhomyces > Suhomyces atakaporum. Next base: position 9,111 of record JAKTXH010000093.1, read on the forward strand.
ATCAAACAACGAGCACTGTTAAAATATGGGATACCTTAAAGATGAATTCATAGGTCTTGCTGTGATAAAGGTCAGTGATGAAGTGCCAGAGGGTGTTTTGAGTATCGAGATTCCCTCGAAAGTCCACTCTCAATCATTTGACTTCAATAAACTTATAAAAGCTAGAAAAGAGAATTGGGCTATAGACGAGATACAAGGAAAGCTGGTTCATGGTTATGAAGTGTCAACTACGTATGTTCTAGCAGAAGATACGGGAAATGGAAAAATTCCAATTGTTTTGATTGACATTATCGACAGAAATTCAGCAAACGACGAAAAAGCATTAGAAAACGTGTTGTTAGACGCTTACGATGTTTACCAAGGACAACTATTGAAGTTTGGTGAAGTTATTGAAATCCTTAAGGGCGAGCAAATTATTTTTATTGCCACTAAGCTTTCAATTTAATAGCTTGACCTTTATATCATTTTTAGTTTGAACTAAATGAAGGATATCTATTCGTATTATTCAAGAAATTGATATTGATAAGGATTTAAGGCAAAGTGCCTATAGAGACTGATCGGCCCACTTCTTTATCACTATCGTAGAGTAATTCTGATTATTAATATATGTTTCGAAAAATCAAGACTGATTGACCATTACTCGAAAATGACTCCTTCAGTACAGTCAAGCTCGACGAATTATCAATATTCATGAAAGTGACTGAATGTTTGTAAGGTTTTCTCCCCTCTTAGATAGACGCGTCTAAATATGGCCGCGACGTATACTTCCTAATTAGGAAAGGATTCATAATGGCTCAGACTGGCGTGAAGGTGGACTAGCGTCGCAGAATGAGGGGTTTCGAACCGGAAAAGAATTGAAGTTTTTCGGGAAGAAAACCATCCAGCGAATTCATACAGTTGAATTAAGTGCAAAAAAAAAAAACATTATAGAAAGAAACATAGACTAAATAGGTTGAAAGATAAGTTCAAATAGCTATTGTCACTCTTGTTCTAA